>MU157838.1:43339-285495 GCA_015657495.1 Crepidotus variabilis | reverse complement strand
CTTGGCTGGAGCCGAGACCGGCCATCTATCGGAGTCGGAATTTTCTCAACAATGGAGGCCTCACGGTGTCGCATCAGTAACAGGAGTAAGGCTAACCAATATCCGCGTTTATTTCCAAGGCGACGAATCACGTTTATGGGAAGCCGCTCATAAGAACGGACGTTGGACCCATCGCCAAATTGGGTTTGCTCTAAAGGCGGGCTCGCCCATTGCAGCTGTTCATTGGCAGAGCAAAGCTGACCGAGCGGTAAGCCAGCCATCGTTTAAATTTATCAAAAGCTGCAAACTTGAACAATTTTCCTCTGCAAAGCCTCAAATTCGGATCTATTTTATCAACGAAGCAAACTTTCTCGAAGAATGGTGTCAAGACACCATAAATAATGACTGGGTGCGGGGCCGATTGACAGACGAGGAGATTCAAGTCGCCCCATACTCAAAAATCTCTGCTGTCTACATTGACTGGGATATTAGAGTTTACATTCAATCCTGCGACCAGGCAATTCAAGAATGGAGAATCGATTTTGGAGAGTCGTGGCAATTGGTATCCACTCTAAATCCAACACCTACAGGCTCGAAGCTCATTGATACTATGGGCGATACATACAGTGTTGGATATCTCCCTTGGATCCTTGTACGTGCTTTAAGTCTTCACTAAATTATCTATTCCTATCCCGCCTTCCAAATCTTTTACTGATTTTGATTTACAGGACCTCCAAAGTTGGCGTATATACGATCCATCCACCATCGACGGTGTGGGCATCATCGTCGGCTGCAACAATGGACGGTTTGTAGTAGGCGACGACTTGAAAACATGTCGCTCAGTCACTCTCCAACCAAACGCTCCAAACACCAGTTATGCATGGGTGTACACGCCAGAGGGTGCCATTTTCTATCGTCTTTGGGAACACGATCATCGCGAGCAGTATGTCCCAAACAACCAAATTGTGATTGCCGGTGAGCAACCAGTTGTCTGCGCTGGAGAGTTTCGTATCGCGCAGGCTGGGCATTTGACGAGTGTGTTGGTATTGATCAACGATGTCAGTGGATATGTCGAGAAGCGTGGAAGTGAATCACTTGGTCCCGTCGCTGTGAAACTCAGGGGCCTTGGAATTAACCTGACGCGGACAAGCTGGTACTATGACTTCAAGTCAGTTGGAAGCCAAGATGGACGATGAGGACAGCTTTCAAAGGTTGCTGTAAGGTATGCGTTAAGTTGTTCTATTCTCAAGTCGGAAGTCGGACATGCGAGGAGGCGAGGAGAATGATTCATATTGATCAAAACTAGAGACAGTCCAATCATATTGTTTGATATGCCGAACAGTTGGTGTAATAATTTAGCACCTGCGATTTATCTACACTTCCCCCCTTTTTCGCTCAAAGTTGCTTCATCCTCAACATTCTAGCTTTTTGCGAGTTTGTACAGGAAGTTTATTGAGCCGGACCGAACGCCAGTGTAATCTGAGTTTATGAACCTCAGGTGAAGAATCATTTCTATTTCATCGATGGTGTTAGCTCAGAGATCAATAAAATAAAACAAGATTGAACACACTGGAACCACCGTAAAATACGCTCCCTCAACACGCTACACAACTCGCGCCTTTCAAGACTCTCCGATGACCAATTCACTGCCTTGATACCATGACCAAGCTCCCACAAATTGTGTACTTGCCATGTGTTCCGCATATCGACCAGATACCTGTTTACATATCCCAGCAACAAGTGTAAAAGGCACCCCAGGTCCTCTTTAGACTTTCTGAACATGTCTATAAGATTCTGATCGAGATTCTTATAACCAGTGCATCAGCAGAATCACAGGCACTTTCTCTTTTTGATATTCAGTTTTCGCTTTTTGATTTTCGCTTTTGGGTGATTTTTTCTCCGACTTTTCGAGTTTTCCAAGCCTTTTCAACTTTTTAAGAATGAAGGTAATATTACAGTTAATTCGTACTAGAAAGCTATTTCATGTGCTTGATGGTCAATATATTTGTTAACATAGAAGGTCTTGAAAGCGTCGAGAGACATATGAAATGTAAGAGAGCGCTTGTCTGGTAACAAATCTGAACCTGCTGCACCAATGATATGGGCACCGCGAAGAATTGTATCCAAATGGATGACCTCAAGAAGAGGCTTTTGGCCACGGTAATCAGACTGAACCATCCACATCCCAGTCTCCTCACAAGGTACATCACCGACCAGTGAGTACCAGTGAATGAGGGCACATGGAAGCTTCAAACCCATCTCTTTGTCAGTAAACGAGAAAAAAAGAAGAACCCGAGCCACAAGCAGACCGCGCATGCCTGGAGCATCAGGAGAATCCGAGTTTCCAATGAAGACACAATCTCGGCGAGCAGGGCCACCATACCACGATTTTGTCGAGCGAATCCTCTCGTGACGCAGACCCCCGAGGCCTGACAGGTCGCTTGGTGCATAGAAAACTGCGCGGGCGGAATTGTAGACGTGAATACGGTGATGGGTGCTTGGTAATGGCAATTGGTTGTTGGGAATTTGGGTAGCTGGGATGTTTGAATCGGGATGGAGTTGCTGATAAAGAAAGCGGCGGAGAAGGACCGGGAGATCTTGCTGCTGAACATGGCGTGCAAGATCATAGACATTTTGCGGAAGATTACGAACTAAACAGAGTGTCAGTTACCAGTACTAACCCATATATAAATTAAGTCTTGACACACCATGAGTCCTGGCAAGACTAATCTCGGAAAGAGACTCTGGTTCCTCCACAATACTGTCAATTACACCAACATCGTCTCGGTCATCGTCTATCTGGGGTGTAATAGGCGGCCGCCTTCGTAGTTCTCCTTCATCAATATTGAAACGAGCAAGGGCTGAAGTAAGATGGGAGCCGGTAAAACGCGAGCTAGAGAAGTACTCCCTAGAATTGAAATAGGTGCGAGCGGCTGCTAGTTTGTCGAGGCGTTGGTTGGTCACAAGCATCTGACCAAGGGCTTTGTTACGGCTAGAACGACGGTAAGGGCGTTTGACTGCCTTGATGTGTTTGGACTCTGTGATTGATGAACAGAGTCCATTCGGAGCGCCGAACTGGGTGATAAGGAATGGGTAATGAATGAGCGAATGTTGTCGAGGGAGTGAAAAGCCATCAGGCCGAATGTCGAGGTCTCGGAAAATTTCACGAAGGTGATGAAACCGCGAAAGAGTTTCATTAATCTTGTCCAAAGCATCTTCGTCAATCACGTCCCGACGAACAAGGTAACAGAAGTCAATCAAAGCTGCAACAGCTTGGACCATCTCTTTGGGAACATGACCAGCGATCGCTGGCAAATAAACCTTGTACAACATTGAGCATTAGCTTGTTGAGTGTTGAACCGTGAAATAAGGCCTACCTTCATCAGGCCTTTTGAGTCATTCCCCGTCCATTGCTTGAATCCTCGGCCCTCGTGAAAGTGGCGAAGGCCGGGAAATGATGGAACAACTGCAATCCTACTGAAAGTTAGTTATCCAATACATTGCGAAGTAAGTTCAAGGTACTTACCGGCGATCGATATCAGCAAGAATTTTGTCGGCCTCGGATTTCACATAATGAGTCTTGATATACTTCTCAACCCAGTCAACTAAATGGTCTTTGAAAGTACCCTTGATAATTTGGTGGAGAAGATCCGGCGCAAGAAGCTCGTGGATATCAGCACGCGGAAAATTCATAGTAAAGGGCTGAAAATTCTTTGGGTTGAGCAAACAAAATAGTCTTCGAGAGCCAAGATAAAACACACCGTGAGATCACCAACAATGCCGTAGTCATCCCACAATTCCTTCAACTCGACTACACCCGAGTTCACCAATGTATGGGTGTGAATATGAGCTCTTGGTGTAGCGTCTGGTTGATCAAGATCATCCGGAGGCGCAAGGCATCTTTCAGAAGAGGTCAATAAGAGAAGAGATCTAAATTGTGTTGGACTAACTTTGGACACCAGCCTTGGACCACACAGGCAAGCAGTGCTTGCTCTGGATAGTCCGCAATGTACGGTCCCAATCCATAAATTACCCTTCGGAGGTGACCATCAGCACAACGGGTGATTCGAGGCTTTGACATATGAGGACGCAGAGACGACAAAATATGCTCCAATGACGAATGAAATAGCTGACGGCGGAACTTGCGGAAATCACCCTTGTCTGCAAATTCACGAGAGGCTGAATAAAAAGAGATAAGCATGGAGGATAAGAGTAGTTGGAAACGTTAACTGACTTTTTGGTATCGCAAGAAACCCGACAAGTGACAGACCGTTTTTGTGCGCACGACGAACAGAATTGTGGATGTTTCCAATAGAGGTGTAGAGGGGATAGTAATCATTTTGTCCAGTGGCAACAGATACCGTCGTCTTGTCGCTGCCAAGTATGACAGGAACAAACATAGCACCGTGCGTCTCAGGATCTTCAGCAATTTTATCCTAGAAAAATATTAGCATGTGAAGCAGGAATTTAGAAACTATGTCACCTACTGCCTGATCCCAAGACCAATTACCACTCATCAAGTCCTTGTAGCGTCGTTTTCCATTGAAGGTAATCTGCTTGGGTGCGTAGTCCAGCTTTCCTTTGAATTCGGGGTTGCTAATCTGGCCCTCCAGAACCTTGACAGGATCTCGAAACCAGACCTCATATTTGTCGGTCATCCAAGCAGGACACTCTAAGTCATCTTCGCTTGGGCGCTGTCCATTATACTGCACTGAAAAACTACCCCATGCAACTTCGCCATGCGGAATAGAGTCAATATGCGCATACATATCGTGGTGATCAGCAAACGGTGGCTCCTTATCGGGATATAACGCTGCGAGGTGGTTGGCAAGTTCATCAATATTGCCGCCTGACATCTCCACTTTGGTGAAAAGAAACTCAGTGAACTTGAAATGAGCCCGGGATTCGAATGAGTCAAAAACCGGCTCAGAGTTCTGTCCATTCGCGTTTTCGTGTACATTGCCGAACAGTGGTGCATCTTTTGGAAGGTCATAACCTTCTGAGTCACAAGGAGTACCTGTACATTATTATGAGTGGCAGATAAAAAGGACAGGAGCTGCAGACATACCATCAAGAACTGGGTGTTCCTCAACTTTGATGCCACGGAGGCGGGTGCGATGTTGTGGTGGCATGTTTCGTGGCTCTCGTATTGGAGAACCTGAAGGGGACCGCCTTGGCGACCTCCGAGAGGACACTCTGGGTGATGGAGGTTGAGGCGGTGGAGTGTCCTCCCGATCTTCGTCATTCTCATTTTCGTTGACAGATTGAGGCTGAGGCTGAAGAGCCTGCGGGACTGTGTGCTTTGATTGAATGTGAGCACTTAGAGACCAAGTTGTTGAACATTCTTTAGAACACGTAGGACAGACAAAAACTTTGGCCCGAAACTGTTTTTTGCGTGGATGCATGAGGGTAGAGGGGTAAAATCAGGCAACAATGGGTTGTGACAAGGAATATATTGCGGAGCGTGACCACAAGTTGAAGTCCAAGAAGGGACTTGAAGGAAAAGTTCCGACTTTGTACCTACTGCAACAATGCCCCCACCACCCATACCCATTCCCCCCTCTCTCCGTTCAAAACGCGACTTGCACCCGGGCATTGTTGACCAAAAAAAATCTCGCCGCACAACAGCAGAAGTACAAGCAGCCAAAAAAGCCAAGGCGGACGAAGAACTTCAAAAGAAAGAAGAACGCGAAAGAATCATAAGCAAAACTGCAAACATAGAGGTTGAGCTTCGTGAAAAAAGAGAGAAGGTGACAGGGAATGCTCACCATCCACCACCAAATACCATGCAGAAGGTTCTACGACCACGGCCTGCTGCGAAAGGGAAGGAAAAACGTTTGTGGATGCAAATTTTGTCAACCTGTGCTGACGTGTACCTCCTGCACCTAGAACCCAGCTCCATCACATCTGTTGATGAGATAATGGATACGTCTGCAGATGTGGCAGCTAAAGAGCAAGAAAACGATGAAATTATAATAGACAATGAAGACGAGAAGACCAACGACCTTGGCAATGAAGACGAGTATGTGCTCGATGAATCTGAAGAGGAACAGGCACCCACGCAAGGCCGCAAGAAGAAGACCACCGGGCTTTGTGAGGCTGTTGAACAGAAAGCTGCAGAGAGTACTCAGGCAGTTGAGTTGACTCCAAGTTCTACGAAGCGTAAGGCTTCTGTTGGTCAATCATTAGTCTACCCACTCCTAGTCAAGTAGGAAAATTACTTACTTCTGATTCTCTAGAGCCAAAGTTCCGGCTAAGAAACCCAAGAAAGCTGCGACCGGCCTTGCATCAGGCTGGCAGACGCGCACCACACTTCAGCCAGTAGAAATCAACGATGACAGCAGCGTAGACGTACCCCCCGAGATCAGTGCCAGCAGACGTTCCAGCTCAGGTGGGTCTGCCCTTGATATCAGTGAGCCACCTTCTCGTCCAGATTCCGATGAGGAGCAGTTTGGTGGCCTGAGCGATGATGAAGAAGGTGGGAAGGAAGAGAGACGGGGGCTGAAGGGAAAGGTGGCGTATTTTGGAGGGGAATCGAAAGAGAGAGCAACGAAGGTGAGAGTTGAAATAGAAGCGGCACTCGTGTGGATATGGAAGTTGCAACGTTTGGTAACGTTATGGCTGACATGTCGACATCTTGTGATCAGTGCTTCTGAGAACAACAGCTGACGACGTACCATTTTGCTTAGGTCCAGACCATTGCACGAATTATCCCAACGACTTCAATTCCCTCCTTCGTTGCACCAGGAACTCGCAAGAAAAAGCAAGATATCAAAAAGACAGACTTACCACCACAGCTTCAAGCCGCTTTCTCTAGCTCATTTGTTCCGCGCTTACGGCTTCTGTTGGGCCGTGCAAAACCCTGGGATTCACCCACAGCTAATGACCTTAAATCGGCATGGAGCAGTGTCTTTCCTGGAGAAGTACCACTGGATCTCCAGTCAGATACCGGCAAGATTGTGAAGAAATTGGTATGTTCTTTTCGAGTGAAAATATATACATTTGGCTAATTTGATGTTAGATTGAAGAGCGCGTTGGAAACTGGCGCCATAAATTTGCTTCGACGGCTCTCAAATATCTTGAAAAGTCCCTCCTGCCTAATCTCCCCGATGATTCAAAGACGAAGCGCGCTGAGTATTGTGTTTGGGCGGTTTCGAAACCGGATGACAAGCATCCTTTCTTTTATTCTTCCATTGAATTTGGTGAGAGTGACCAGATATCTCGTCGCGTGGTAAGAAAGTTTATTTTCTCAACGCTTTTCTACTCATAATCATGTAGGGCATCTTCCAATCCTCGATTATCGTTGAGACATTAGCTCAACATCTCAATTTAATCCTGCCATTGACTCTGGACCCAAAGAACCAAAATGATTGGCCACACGGCGCGCTTGTTATGTCAATCCTGGCGGTGTGTTTCTAGTTTAATCTTCCCGTTTTGAGTCTCACTCTTGCTATCAGGCTAAGCGTGCTTTCATGATGTACCAAACCGGAGTCGAAGTGAAGCCTCAAGGTCGCGCTGCCGATTTCTCGCGTAACAATTACGGTGACCACATAGCCTACGACGCCAACCAGAAAGCTACCAATGTGACGACAACAACGACTCTTATCAAACTAGTTCAGCAGCTTCAACCGAAGCATTGGGAAAAGATATTGAGTGCTGCGAAGGAAGCTGCCGGGACAAGACCAGGTGGTGCAGCGGTGGTTGATGACATGGCAGGATCTTTGGGTGGTGTTAATCAGGATCCAGAGCCGGTACTTGAGGACGATGATAGTGATTTAGAGCACCAGGCGGCAGATTAAACGGGTTTTTACGAGTACCTAGTCCATTAGTCTAGAATGTTTTTTCTCAGCTTTTCTAATTTTCAATTCGTCGCTATTCGCTGCTTTTCGTCTATTTAAAGTGCCTGAGACCGAAAAAAGTACCTTTTTCGGTACGGTAGCCTGGATTTTAAAAGTGACTAACAGCTTACAGCTTTTCGTCACTTTTCCTCTTGCAAAAGCTGCGAAAAGTGACGAAAAGCTCTCTTGTGATTCTACTGATGTGTTGTAGATAACAATCCTAATAGTGAGAATCGAAGATTTCTGCGCAATTGTGTGAACTATGTTCCAGCGTAAATGTTTCTTGAAATCTTACAAATAAAATCGCTGAGTTGGAACAATGCTCGAAAGATGTAACTGTGTTTGCACACTTTACAGCAATGTCTTCAATGATTGGTCCGATTGAGGCGGTCTGTGCTATCATGAGAACTTGGGAAGATAATATATTTCAAGATTTACCTCTTTACTATCGTTGACTATGCTGAAGCAAAGTTCAAACAATCTGAAGAAAGTGTACGTCTTCTGAACAAGATCGTTGCCTAAAATTTGTGACAATACTGGGACACCATTTTTCAGGTGAGCAAGGAGAGCTGCTTTGAATGAGATGGAGAAGAATGGATTTGATTGTACTGCCGGGTCTTCTATGAGTGTAAGGCCTTTATCAGGATCTAAACCTTTGTCAGATTCTAATGGACTTCAAATTAATTCAACACTCACTGTTGAGAAGATAATAGCCAATGAGCCCTGCCCTAGCGCACAGAAGATTCAGAGCCAGCTCACGAGAACGAGCGGGATTCAGAAGGAAATCGAATAGTGAGGCATGGAGTGATTTGATGGGTTTTTCAGGAGCCTGGGGTAGGTCAAGGACAGACAAAAGAGGTTCCAAGTAGAGGTATACATCGCCGGGATTCAGCCCGAGCAACTCTTCCAGGAGGCTTGTTGTAGCAGGAGGAAGATAATACTCCTCCAGACTCGACAAATATACGATTCCTAGAATAGTCTGAATATAATCATAGCGATCTTTGTCAACGCTGCCAAAGATGAACGTATAGAGGATATCCAACTTTTGAAAGAGGCCGGTCTATCGATGATGAAGTTGGTGTATTGAGGACATTGAGGACGGCAGCGAGTCGTTCCATCGGCTGATGCTTCGGCGATGCGATATATAGCATTGCAGTCGAAGCAAGAACAAACTGGGGTGACGACTTCAGTACAAGGAGATCTAGGATCTCTTGACTAGGCCAAAAGGGGTCGAGATGGAAACGAAGTGGATGGCTTTCATGTATCTTGCGAAATTCCTGACGAAGAAACGTCAAGATAGCCATCGAAGCTTCAGGATCGTTGTCGAGATTAATACGACGCAGACGATTTTGATGAAAGGTAGGGTGTTGGTCGAATGTTCGAGTGATGTGGGCTTCAGGTCGACTAGCTATCAAGAAGCGGATTGGCCGACGTCGAATGGATGCAGCGGCATCAGCGATGATGCGCAACAAGTCGCATTGAACCTGGGGATCAGAACATTCATCCAGCCCATCTACAATAATAAGTAGAGGAATTGGACGGGGGTTACGTATCTCTCTAAAAAATCTCCTCAATGAAAACTGCTGAAGAGGCTTGGTGAAGAGAGCAGCCATTTGAGCGTCGCGCGATCGTTGAAATACATTGGGGTCCTTCATTAGCTTCTTCATCACAGTCTCCCGATACTCTGGGAGAAGCAGACACAGCTGATATATAATAGTGGGGATCAGACGGTCACCATCTACACGCGTGGGCGAGGCTGAAATTCTCGAAAAGAAAAAGCTGGCGCTGGGGGTTTTCTCATCATTGAACCGCTCTGCTATTGTTTGCGCGATCGCTGACTTTCCTGCTCCAGCAGATCCAGTCAACCACATCACGAGCCCAGATAGAATACGGAGGTTGATCCAATCGATGATCTCCTTCTGGATAGCCTCGCGGGTGTGTGGAGCACATTTCGGCGGGTTGAAGCGTTCTTTTGAATCGACAAGCGCATCGCGAGCACAATGCGATAGTAAAAGGTCGAGCCAAGAGAGGCCTAGAGACAGACCGTGGCCTCTCAATATCCTAGTTTGCAAGATAGTATCAACTTGAGCGTACCTAAGTTGTTTGTCACAATTGTGTTATGATTTCCGCCCACAAAATGTGCGTCATTTATATTTAAGTTTGAGGCGCCTTCGAAGATGTGTATCAACTGCTGGTCTTGAGGGTTGTTGAGAGACATGGTGGTCATTGAGGACAAACTTCAGAGGCTGCTGTGCAGTATGGAACATGCGTTATATGTACACGTTTTTTTAGTGCTGTTTTCAATGAAGTTCAAGGCTTTACGTTGTGTGCCTTTTTTTAGATAAGTTTTGAGTCTCGAAACTGTGTGAGCGATATCTGCACCAAAAATTAACATTATCGAATGGAATTTCAAGTACTCTGATATTTGTATACATTCTCGAGGGTGGCCCATAATCTAATTGAGAGAAATCGAATATCTAGCTGTTGTTTTGTGTGATTGACGCAAATGGGAGGTTGTACACCACCGCGCAATGAACTTGGATCATGCCACGTCACATGAATTGAGCAGACCCTCTTAAATTCATAAAAAGAGGTACTACTATAGGGTATCTTTTGAATATGCCAGTTTTGGTTACTGCTGGATACTGAGAATATCGAATTGAGTCATCTAGTTTTTGCTACATTAACCGAACTTTGCTTGCATGATGGCAGCTGAAGGTTTCTTTCCCCCGTAATTTAAACGCCATCAAACGCTACAACGACGAACGGAGGGTGGTGAAGAGGGTACGGCCTTGGAGGTGGTTCTCTGCTGGGCGCTTGTTTGCTTCTTGAGAGAACGAAACCGGAGTACAGCCGTTCAAAGAGCGCGTACACCCCCACCTAGGAATCAAAATCTCGAGAGCCCTCCAAGAGAACGAAGCGCGAAAGACGCAGTGTATCATGAAGGGAAACGCAAGACTGGACCCGGGGACCAGTCAAAGCGGTCCTCCAAGCCACGCAAAGATTCAACTACGGTGGAAAAACCTAGGCAAAAGACTATTCGTGACATCAAACATACGTACGAGGATCCTCAGGTCGAGGATTTGTTGGCGTCGACAAAAACTCCCCTTGCAAAGGCTCATTATCTGCCTGTTCATTGTTGTGGGTGCCTAAACCCTTCCCATTAAATCGTCGACAGATGGCTTGCGAAATTTAACTTACATAACCTAATTCTACGAATTCAATATATTGTCTGTGAGTGGTCTGATGCTTGAAAATCTGCTTGTGCACGTCGAATGAATGTTCATATGGATCAAACCTTAATAAAGACAAGTAATGATACTATAGGTCACTTGAGTGGTGTTGCTCGATCTGTCGGATCGTATGTGTTGAAACTACTTTCCCGCGCGCCGAATGTCGCCTCTCGAACCTTGCCACCGAACATCTGCATGATATGATCAAAGTGCCACTTTTCCAAGTTGAAGGTGAGCTTCTTGTGCTGTAAATGTCTTATATTAATCTATCGAGCTATTTTCATAGGTGGACCTCACATTTTTGCATCTAGGATTCTAGGCTAATAATTGCGCCCAAAAAGTGGATCGGTCAAGCGAGTTTTCCCTACTCGAAAACTAGCGACCAATTCAACCAATATAAACTTCGACTATAACTATGTCTAACCCGCATCTTAATGAAATGCTTCCTGGGACTGCCATCGCAGTCACTGCATTATCAACATCTGCGAATTCTATACGCCTTTACTTTCAGGACAGCGATGGTGGAGTCCGCGAGTTTGGTCACAGCGCCACAGGTTGGAATGGAGGAACAACTTACAACGTGAAATTTCAGTCAAAGATGTTGTCGCCGATTGCCGTCACAGAGTGGCTTAAATCGTCAAAAGTGTGTCCACTTATGCGATTGATTTAATTTTCTGAATAATTTTTGCCACAGCGTCACATTAGAATCTACTCACTCAATCGCGCAGGCTACCTTACAGAATCCGCTTTCGACGAGGATTCCAACCGCGGTTGGTATGGCGGTATCCCATCTATCAGAGGCAATCTCGTTCAACCAGCGCCATATTCGAGAATCAGTACCGTTTCGTGGGATGGACCTCTCCGGGTGTATTATCAAGCTATGGACAACAAGATCCAAGAAATTCAATACGGCACCGCCGGAAGAGTCTGGTCGTTTGATCCGACAATACCTACACAAGCTGGCAGAGCACTCGAAGGCACTGAGATCGCCGCTATTGGCTGGCAGAACACCAATATCCTCGTCTATTTCCAAGGAGAAGATTTACGTTTATGGGTGGCCGCTCACGAGAACAAACGCTGGACTCATCACCAGATTATGCTTTCCCCAAAGGCGGGCTCGCCTATTGCTGCTGTCCAATGGTATGACACAAAGGTACGCCAACTTTTCGTTTATTCAAGATCGAAGATTCATGATCAAGTTGAAACTCCCGGTGCTCCCTCTTGCAAAAAGCGTCGAATTCGTATCTATTTCGTCACTGAAGCAAACTTTCTCGAAGAATGGTGTCAAGATGATATTGATAATTGGAACAATGGGTGGATCCCAGGTCGCTTATCAGGGATGAAAATACAGGTAGCCCCATACTCGAAGATTTCTGCTGTCTGTTGCGACTCGAAGATTAGAATTTATATTCAATCCTACGAGCAGGTCATTAAAGAATGGGTCTTCAACTTTGGAGGATACCTCTGGGACTCAGCTTCTACTCTAAATCCAACACCTGCACGCTCGAAGCCCATTGATACCATGGGTGATACATACAGCGTTGGATATCTTCCTTGGATCCTTGTATGTGCTTCTTCACTAAACTATCTATCCCATCTCCCAAGTCTTTGATTGATTTCGGTTGATAGGACCTCCAAAGTTGGCGTACCTACGATCCATGCACCATCGACGGTGTCGGAATCCTCGTCGGCTACAACAATGGACGGCTTGTAGGCGACGAATTGAAAACATGTCGCTCGGTCACTCTCCAACCAAACGCCCCAAACACCAGTTATACATGGGTGTATACCCCCGAAGGTGCCATTTTCTATCGTCTTTGGGAACACGATCATCGCAATCAGTATGTCCCAAGCAATCAAATTGCAATTGCCGGCGAGAAGCTTGCGGTCATCTGCGCTGGAGAGTTTTGTATCGCGCAGGCTGGGCATCTGACGAGTGTGTTGGTATTGATCAACAATGTTAATGGATATGTCGAGACGCTGGGAAGCCGATCTCTTGGTCCCGTCGCTGTGAAGCTCGGGAACCTTGGAATTGACCTGACGCGGACAAGCTGGTACTATAACTCCAAGCCCAGTGCTGAAGTTCAAGATGGAAGATGAGAGGAGATCTTCGTTTAGAGGTTTTTTTTTTTTTGCCAGTGTGACACAAGCATTAGGCATGTTCAGAAAGTGTTTACCAGGTCTATCGTATCGTAAGCTATTGATGTTGCTTTTATTCAAGTTCAGTAGTGTTGTAGTCTGCAAATCCACAGTAGATAACTTATCATGAAGAAAATAATATAGATTGAAAATCTACCGTCAATAATTGATACAAAATTTATTTTCTTCGAAGTTCGAAGTGACCACTTTGATTGCCCGACAAGAAGTTACTGTATAAATATCTTAATGGATCCCCTCTGTTTCCTGGCCTCCCAAAAAGCGACGATAAATCACCTCCCAGATACAGCGCAGCAAAGAGAAGAAGTCTCCATTAGGAGTGGAGTCCCGGACAACACAAGCCATAGTGCAGAGGCAAGGTCATCAGGTCCAAAGGATGCAAGCAGAGCCCACGGAACTAGGATGATAAAAATTAGAAAACCAGTAAAGAGGTCAGTGCCCTCGTAATAGCGGTTAAACTATTAGTATTAAGAAGAGATACTACACTTCATCTAAGCCAGGGCTAGAGTGGTGAGGTTGTTGCGGTGAGGTGAGTTTGGTATATATACATATCGCAATTGGACACACGCACCAGTTTTAGTAACAAGCTTAGGGAAAGCGGCGCTTTGACACGCTTTGACATGACATTATTGGTCCGTGCACAAGATGGTCAAATTAACTCGTGTTAATCATTAAATTACCAAACACCGGCAGGTGTGGATAAAAGAAATACCGTTGTCTTTATGAACATTCATCCAAGGCCTTCGAAAAGTTCGAATTGAAATTTTGAAGACTCGGAAGCACAGACTGCGAGTTTAGGAAAGTTACTCAAATTTGGATTCTAAAAAAATGTTACTCCAAAGAACAGATCAGGATTGAGAACCAAATTCAATACCAACTCATGCTCAGGCCTCCCGAAAAATTTTGAAAGTAACTTAGCAAACTGGAGAACTGGAGAACTGAGTCGATGAGTCGATCTACTACTCGGGAGCAGTGTTTCAGTCCTTGGAGTGTGGGAGTGTCGCTTGTGTTTGATTTGTTCCAAGGCGGCGATTGCTCCAATCCATAGTCCGCACTTACCATAGCCCCCAGTTAGACTATTACAATACCTGACACAGCTATCCCATTAACGCAGAAAAACAACCTTGAACCAGAGAGAAATTGACCAGTCTACACTATAGTCTATAGTGCTGCCGAGAGTCTGAGGCTGCTCGAGCCGAGTTCCACTCAACTTGAACTCGTTGGCGGCGATTCGAGCTGGACATGCTGGACTTTGAAATCTGAAAACTTGAACTCGAGTTCGCTAAAACAATGTCAAGCGCAGAACAGAGCAGAGCGTCTTCTGATGAATCGTGATGAGAGAGAAGAAAAGGAGAGGAAGAGAGGAAGGGTAGCGTGGGTTGATTTTCGATATCGGACCGGCGATCAAATCATCACGCAGAAAAAAAAGTTGATCAGGGGGGAGGAAATCTTATCTCCGTCCTTGTACACGCCAAACTCGAGACTCGAGATGTTCAGGTTTCTGCCTTTTTTTCAAGATCTACTCTCCTCAAAATTTTGATTCTTGAGAGTTCAATACTCAATTTTTCAAGTTTCTCTTTCTTATTCTTCGATTCAGAGTGCGGCCGTTGTTCTCTCCGAGTCTTGTTCTCTGACTGGTCGTTCTCCGAGTCTTTTGGTTCTGATTTTTGGCACCTCGATTCGACTCAACTCGTCCATACAACGCCAGCACCGACTCGACTCGACTTGGTCTCAACGACTCTATTTGAGAAGACAGGATGGACATCTCCGAGGACACCTCCTCTACGTCCACTCACCCTCCTTCTACAGCCACATCCACAACTACTCCAACAGCACCAGCAACATCAACTACGCACACGGTTTCGAATCCAACGATGACTGGAGAAGCATTGACGGCAGAGACACCAACGTCGACGTCGAGTTCAACAGCACCAGCAACATCAGTAATAGCCCCAGTACCAACAGCGTCTGCAAAGACAACATCAATACCAACTCCAATTGCTGCGAACCCATCATCAGAAACGACGACAGCAATAGCAAAAACGTACGAAGCGGGTGTAGCGCCTATCAAACCTGAATATCCCATCTTTCGATCTGGACCTTTAGCTGGATCTTCTCGGTCAGCTCCAGCTCCAAACGACGATGAAGCTGAAGTTGGTACATCACACGCATCACATCTCAACGTAGCTCAAGAAGGGACGGAGGAAACACAAACGCCTCAAGGGGGTGCAGATCGACGTGCGCGCTCTCGACCCTCTCAAAAAGAGAACGGCTATAAAACGAAAGCGGAAAAGAAAGCATTCAAAGGGCAAAACAAATCGCGTCACTTTTCAAAAACGACAGATTCTCTCGATTTGTGTTGGCGTATCGCGAATGGGGCGGGGTGTACACTGCCGGCGAGTGAGTGTCGGTATACGCATGATGTGGGGGAGTATTTGAGGGTTAAGGAGAGGGATTGGAAGGTGCCGACGGTGCGGGAGTTGGATGGGACGCGGGTTGGGGTGTTGGGGAGGGGGGAGGTTAGGGTGGAGATGGAGGTGGGAGGGGGTGGGGGGATGGAGAAGAGGGATGGAGGGATGGATGGGAAGGAGACGGGGGAGAGGAAAGAAAAGAAGAAAGCAGAAGAACAATACATCCTCATCAAATCTGACACTCCGTTTTTTGAAGACGACGAAGAGGGAGGAAGACATATCCGAGAAGGGAATGTAGCGTTGTTGGTGGCTGAGCCGGAGCAGGATGAGCCTGAGTCTGTGGCTACGAGGATGGATGACAACGCTGGTGCTGGGGATACGATTCGAACTGCAGATTCAGACGCGATCGTGAAAGAAAGAGGATTGGCTGGGTTTGAATGTATAGATCCTACAACGACTTGTCCGACTTATGAGACATTTGGGGAGTGTCGGTATGTCTTTCTCCCTTTCATATCCGTCCCTCTCTCAATCTTCAAACCCACCGACTGATAACACTTCCTCTCCAGGTTCGGCTTCAAATGCCGTTTCTTAGGAGGTCACGTACGCGTTGTGCCCTCCGCCTCCTCTGGGCCTACACCCTCAACATTAACATCTCCCACCGTCATCGAAACCGCGCATACACATGCCCCTGCACCATCCTCAGACGGCGTCCCACTCGAACTACTCACAAACCCATCCCTTACAGAGAAGACTAAACTCTCGCAAACCGCACATGAGATGAACAGAATCGAGCCAGGGGTGCTGAAAGCTTTGAAAGGGCGCAAGGTGCGTACCCGTATAAACACTTTCTTCTGATATATACGTTCTGACTAACCGTTGGACACACCTACCAACAGTACCCACTCCCAAAAACAGACGAATATCTATCCTCGATCGGACTCGAGACGATGGGTCAGCAGCAGGCCAGTTGGGAGGCTAAACAATCTCAAAAACACCAAAAACATAATCGAAGTACTGGGGAAGATAGAGCGAAGAATAGGTTAAGGAATAGAGTGAGGGTGAAGAAGGATAAAGATGGGGATGTTGTTTTTGAGGAGGGTGAACAGGAGGAGCAGGATGGGATGGACGAAGCGAAAGACGGAGAGGGGGAGAAAGAGAAAGAGAAAGACGGAGATGTACAGATGTCCGCACCTTCAGCTACATCCGCTGACCCTCCCGCCCATGTACCTACCGTACCTCACCCCGGCTCTGAGGCATCTGCCGCTCTTACCACGGAAGACCTCATCGCGAAACGCACCTCCGTCCCCGTCCCCGGCTTTGTCCCTGTCCCTGTTCCCGTCCCTGTTCCTCAACGAGATAGCGATCCAGAACTCAAAGTCAAAGATGTAAAAATGTCGGACGATTCAGATCTTAAAGCGCGTATCAGACCACGAGAGAAGAAGAGGTTGTTATGGGATGGGTTGAATTGTATGTGCTTTCGTCTCGTTTCTTGTTACTTTTTTTTTTTTTTTTTTTTTTTTTGTTTTTTGTTTTTTTTTTTTTTTTTTTTTGGGTAGATTGGGATTTGTTACTTTACTTTATCTTTTATCTTTCTTCGTCGAATGAATAAACGAAGCTAACGCATTGTTTTTTTTATGGGTGATTTGATAGATCTAGCTCCGCTAACGACAGTTGGGAATCTCGTACGTCTCTTTTCTCCTTCCCTTTTTCTTTCTCAAACAAAAACGCAAACCCCAAAACTAACATATTTCATTTTCGTATTCGTATGGATATAGCCATTCAGAAGGTTATGCACCTACCTAGGCGCTGATATCACTTGTGGAGAGAGTACGTCTTTTCCCTCTTCCTTCTCTTCTCTTCCCCTCCCCATCCCTCCCCTTTCACCCCTTTATCTCTTTCCCCTCCCTTTCCCCCTTGCTCCCCTCCTCTTGCTCCCCTCCCCTTCACCCCTCCCTTCTCTTCTCCTTACACACAACACAACACTAACACTGACCCCCCTCCCCCCTCTCTCCAGTGTCCCTAACACACCCCCTCCTCTCCGGCCAACCCCACGAATGGTCGCTCCTCCGCAGACACCCCAGCGAGAAGATCTTTGGTGTACAGGTTGCGGGGTCTAGACCGGGTGTGCTCGTTCCGGTTGGTGAGGTTGTTGGGAGGGAGTTTGGTGGTGGTGGAGGGGGTGGGTGGGGAGCAAGAGGAGGAGGAGGAGGAGGATATGGGGGTGTAGATTTCGTAGATGTGAATTGTGGATGTCCGATTGATATGGTGTTTAATAGTGGGAGTGGGAGTGCGCGTGAGTCTCTTGTCTTTGCTCTCCTCCTCCTCCTCTTCTCTCTTTATCCGTTTTTATTCTTTACTAACTAACTCTCTTTTCCTCTCCTCTCTATCCCCTAATTCACACCCACCCCACCCCACCCAACCCAACCCACCCAAAAATAAAGTCCTCGACACACCCTCAAAACTATCCCGCATACTCCGTGGAATGTCATACACTTTGGGGGACATTCCGTTGACGATTAAAGTGAGGACGGGCGTGAAAGAGGGGAAGAATACTGTGCATCGGATGTTGCCCAGGCTTGTTGGTGGAGAACGTGTCGATGGAGGTGCGGGTGCGGGTGGGGAAAGGGGAGGGGAGGAGGGACCGAGTGGGATCGGTTGTGTTTCAATCCATGGTCGGACGAGACAGCAGCGATACACTAAATCTGCAGATTGGGAGTATATAAAACTGTGTGTTGAGAAAGTTCGAGAGAGGGAGGAGGAGGAAGATTGTATGTTCTTTTTTCTTATTTCTCTGTCTTTATCGCTTTTTTTCACCCCACTCCTCTACTAGTATCTCCAATCCCAATATTCGGCAACGGCGACATATTCTCTCCCTCCACCGCTCGGTCCCTCTTAACCTCAACAGGCGTGAGCGGACTCATGGTCGGACGGGGCGCTCTCATAAAACCGTGGATATTCAGCGAACTCAGCGCGTTTGGTGGTACAGGTATGGGAGGGGGTGGAGCGCAGCCTCGGTTGAACGATGAGAGTGTTAGAGCTATGAGGGGGACGAAAGGGATGGAGGGGGTTATTGATAGGTTAGGGCTGGGGTTGGAGTTGACTGATTCCTTGGGTGGATCAAGTGGCGGAACCTCACCGACATACGCAACAGGCGACTACGACATCTCATCCCGCGAACGTCTCTCGCTCATCCGTCTCTACGCTCTCTTCGCTTTAGACCACTTCGGGTCCGATACACCCGGTATCCAAAAAGCGCGTCGGTATCTCTGTGAGATGCTTTCGTTTATGTGGCGGTATATCCCGGTGGGGATATTGGAGAGAGTACCGGTGGGGATCAATGAGAGAGGTGGGGTGTTTAGGGGGAGAGATGAGTTGGAGACGTTGCTTGCGAGTTCGGATTGTAGGGATTGGGTGAGGATTAGTGAGATGTTTTTGGGGAAGGCGCCGGAGAGTTGGAGGTTTGTGCCGAAGCATAAGAGTAATGCGTATGGGAGTGAGGAGAGTCAGGGGTAGGATGGGGATTTGGGAAGGTGGAAAATGTATGCTATGAGTTTTCGAAAATTGAACTTTCGTTTCTTGTTCTCGTCCTCTGTGTACCCCCTAATCGCATCTCTTGATGAGGATTGCCGTTGAAAAAAGCGTTTCGATTAAAGGAAAGCGACTATACCGATTCTCTACTAAGATCTGACAGTGACCCCACCCTGTTTCTCGGCATTTTTGCTATATGCTATCTGCTATCTGCATTACTACGGGCGTCCTACTCAAATACAAGTCTGGCACAGTATAAAACTCATACTGTTTTGTTTCTTGTTCTTGTTCTCTCAGGTCATGACCGAAGCCCCTAAACGCGTCCTATAGATAACATGTCCTAAACGCGACGTGTTATTTCTGAGCTGACAATGCCGTCGGCTTACAGCGCCGACTAATCCATAGTAAATAGCTCAAGCTTCGACATTTGATATTTGACAAGGAAGATCTGGCAACTGTCTAAGCAGCGGCAAACTCCCTCCAGTAACTCGTCCTAGCTAGCTATAGTAACTCGGGAGTCGGGATCTCGGAATCTCAAGGTGTCGATCTTGGTGAGTCCTTGTATACGTATAAGGTTAAGAGTCATATGCCAAAGTACATAGAACAGAAAATCGTACTCGGAGAACAAGTCCAGGTATGTAAGATCTAGGTAAAATGTCCGAGTCAATAAGTCGACAGCCTCAAGTTCCATATTGTACAGATTATATGTAGATCTGATCAAACTCAAAATTTAAACGTAGCGGGACTTGTATAGTATGATATGATATGACTCCGCACTTCCGAGCCCTTGACGCTGTGCAAGAGATCTGACAGATGTCAAGAGCTCGGAATTTGGTATGACGCTTGAGGTATACTTTTTCCAGTCAGATTGAGTAGAGTTGTGTTGCCATGTGGTCTGGAATAAGTGCGAAGTTAGAGTGACTAGGATGCGTGTCCAGAGCTTGTAGAGCTTTTACAAGTTATAACGATACTTGTATGAGGAAAAGGTAACAAGAGATCGTTCTGATTCCAATAGAGATTCTGACATAGATCTTCGGCAGCTTGGATGTGTTGATGCGTCCAGGAGTCACATCAACTAGAACCGAATTCGATTTCTTTGTCTAACGAAATATTCAGAAAAAGAAAATTCAAGCATAAAATAATAATAATGTTGAAGAAACTCTCGAATAATTGTACAGTTGTAACCGAGAAGTTTAATGAAGATCGAACGAAGATATAGGTACAGAAAAAGCGAGAATTCAAAGGAGTGTGATAGCAATGACAGTAACTATGCAGAGCGGGAGGTAGTACATACAACAATGAAAAACAGAGAAATGAGAAGTATAAATGAGTGAAGATATGCAGAAAATGCAGTGAATTGAGATGCAATGTCGTGAGGAGTATAACCCAGATATGATTGATGAAAGTTCCGTTGATGTTGCTGAAAATGCGAGTATGCCAGGTATGCGAGATGAGGGTATCGTTATGCTGTTATATACAATGCGCCGCTGGCAGCAAAGTGATATTGAATGAGGTAAAGGGGAAGGGCGAATCGTGTTGTGGTCAAGCCAATAATTTAGGCAACGACACAGTAGTAGTTCGAAGTGCACCAGGTGCCGTTCTTCTCGTACTCGACCAAGATCTCCGTTTCTGAACAGCCGGAGGCTTCAGAGTTAGAAGAAGATTGGGAGTTGGCAATGTCGACGGCTTGCGTCGATGCAGTGCGGTAGGTGGAAGCGGAGTCTTCGGAGAAGAGGATGGTGGAGAAAGAGTCCATTGGAATGGGAGTTTGGTTTGAGTGGTTTGAGGTTTGGTTGGTAAAGCAAAGAGCTTGAGAGTGCTAGAACTCTAAGAAGGAGCGAAGTGAAAAAGAGCGGCGGTTGTTGAGTGGTAGTTGTCACCGCCGAACGCTTATATATTATCCACAAGGCCAAAATGCGATTCACAAATGCCTTCAAAACCCTTTCCAAGTGGCAACGGATCATGAACTTACACAAAAAGACTCTGAACATTAACTCGACAGAGGCAATGTTACATGACGACGATGGATAATAGCGTCGACAAGTGAAGGCGACGACCGGTGATGGCAAAAAATATCCCTGCCAAGTTGAACAATAGCGAGCTGGATCCGTGCTGTCCCAGTTGGCCGCGCAGCAATGGGCAACATCGTCAACACTGAGCTTACGACAATAAGCTACAACAGGCGGGATCGTCAGGAACATGGCTTTCGACAACTGAGACTGAGTGGCACAGGGCATGTTCACGTCTGCGCTGGTAAAAAGACAAAAAGCGGGCCGGACAAATCTTAGACATGATAGGGGTTGGCATAAAGCAAACACTGATCGTCGGCGAGCGAACCCCTACGTACTGCGTCAAGTATTCGGATTCGTCAATCTTGCCAAATTTCAGTTCAAATTTAGGTTTCCTGTTATGCTAGCTCGAAGATCAAACAAGGTTAATCTCAGTGAGTCGAAGCTGCGATTCAGCTTGAACTTCGAAGTAAACTGTTCTGGACAACCTGATGAGCGAGCATTATTTGAATCAAGAGGTGTTACAAATGAAAGTGTATTGAAGTATTACAGATCTGTACACTACGCGATAATAATACGTAAATGAGGTCGTAAAGCTGGTGCTCCAAGCAACGAAACAATAGTAGTTTGAGGTACACCAGGTACTGTTCTTCTCGAACTCGACCAGAATCTCGGTCTCAGAACAGGCAGTAGTTTCACAGTTGAAGTAGACTGGGAGGTGGCGATGTCGAATTGCGTCAAGGCAATACGAGAGGATGATGCCACAGCCTCCGAGGAAAATATGATGGAAAATGGGTCCATTGCAGCTTGAGCCAGCCTGATTTGAGGAGAAATCTGGTTTAAGAAAGTTGCTTGTTGGAGGCTCAGATAGCAGTGGTTTTTGGATGATTCAGACAGGAAAATCTTGCTGGTGTCTTTATAGCCCAGCGATAACTGTTTCTGAGTGGGCATAGATCACCGACGCGGAAGATAATAGGAAGCATAGAGTCACAAGCGACTATATTGTCTCCCGAAGGTGGACTAGCGTCTCTGTTGCGCGTTTTCGAGGAATAACAAAAGAGCTCGAAGTTGGCATAGGGTAAAGAGCATAACGACGATAGATCTACCAGACTACCATAGCCTGCTTCAATACCGAGGCCCGGGAGTTAGATTGAGCTTGTAAAAAGATAGCAACGGATAAGATCGAGTGTTTCATAGAGCCCATATTGTTGTATTGTCCAATTGGACAGTCTCTGAGCATTGTTTATGGCAACCGAACAGACCTTTATGTTGCCAAGACTTTTATTGTTTGATGAAAATGTAGGCCACAAAAGACGACTTGTGGGCCCGTATTTAATCTGCTTTGTCGACATATCCGGTATATGCAAAGCGGCAACTAGATTTAACTTGACTTAGCTGCACAAGCCTGAAAGAAGCTGAAGTGTTAGACCTTGATCATGAGTCAGGACGAATGCTAGTGCCTAGGTTTGGTGATCACGCTTTGGCAACGGAAACTGCCGGCAATTGGAGATGAATTTCCGACATCTTGAACCAAACCTTTATCTCGAACTAAATGGACCTGGCAAGTGCCATTCGGAGGACGCAGATTCTTCTACGGACATTCCTCTAGCTGCAGGAAATTTAAGTAAATATCTCAACATCGAGACTAATTCCTTGGGCTAAAGACTTAAAGTTGGAATTCCTCTTGCACAAGCTGCGGTGTCACAGACCGTTCATGTACTAAGTATCCCATTTGAAGAATGTCATATCAACCTACTGCCAGCCGTCCAAGTTAACGCCCTGCTTCATCTAGTGCGTCTCGACATTTTGACATAATGCCAAATCCTCTGATACTGGTTTCGCGACCTTTTCCCATCAGCGAGCAGCTGCCCCATCTGACCACCAAAAATGCTTGTCGATGCCGTGTTGCTGAAAACACGTACAGTGCTAAATATCTCTCTTGAATCTTTTCAAGCTCAGTTTTGACTAGGAACTTGTTCCTTCCGATCGAGGACCTCAGAAGCTGGCGCACTTGTATACGATCTGTTTACCCTTGATGGTGTTAGAAATTTTGTCGGTTATCTCAATTGTTCGGCTTGTGGCAAAACTGGAACACGTCTAGTCATTATTCTACCAGATACAGCTAACAGCAGTGATACTGGGTTCAAGTACCTTCCCGAAGACGCGATCTGCTATCTCCCATGAAACCACGATCATAGCGGCGAGTATCTCAGACGCAGTCAACTTGCTAGTGGGAAGTCTGTTGTTACCTGCACTTCAGAGTTTCGTATCATGCAGATTGAGCTTGTGGATGGTATGATAGTAAAGATCAACAACACCACCAGCTATTACCAGCCTAAACGAAGCCAGCGCTTTGGCCCATCACTCCCGAGTTCGGAAGCATTAAAATTGACATGACCCAGACAAATTAGAGCTACGACTCCCTGGTATACTTATCCTACTAATTTTTTTGCATGCCCGAGGACTATTTCAAAAGCTCTTTTAACTTACTACACAGTACCTGGCGCTTCTTACTCAAATGTTCAAAGCTCGGCGTTCTTGCACAAAATAAGAAAAATCACCTCCTAGAACCGTGCCGAGGAAACTGAAGCTACTGGTCTGACTGCGAGTATCTCGTTTGAGCTTGATTATGAGCTCGTACGCTTCTTTAAATGAAGCTTGGATGTGCTTAATTGCGTATGCTTTCTTGCCCATATCTTCGGTCGCATTGGCGGGATCAAAGATCGACAACAGATACGGTTGGCCACCTCCGTATGTGTGGAGACCATAGGCCCGAGGTTTTGACTTGTATGTGGGTGTAGGTTCGATAGAGATTGCTTGATGATAGTAGTCGAACTCGAAACCATAGAATTTGAAAAACTTTCTCAGAGCGTAGCCGAAGTCTACGTTCCGGGTAAGATTCTTGTCGAGTTTTCCCACAGCCGTTACTCGTGAGTTCGACGGGCCTGAAGCAATACTTAAGCCTCGTAAGGCTGCAGCAAGTTCGGCCTCCGGGGATGGCTGAAGCATACAGTTTTTCCTAATCTTTGGCCATTCAAGCTTCACCCACGCCACTACCATCCATACCAACACGTACGAGTTGATCCCTCCAGTATAGGTAGTTCCGCATCTCCGAATAGAAAGGAACATTTTGACCACCGTGACCAACGTTTTTATCAACTTCTCGGTGTCGTCTCCCATCCACTTCTGAACAGCATTTGTGGCATTTATACCATGATTATCTGACGCTGTCAGGTCAATTTGTAGACCGGTTTTTTTGTCGATGATCCTCAGAAGAGGAGTCGAAGCACCTAGAACATCTTCAACCCTTCTGGCAAACCCGGACTTTTGAATCTTCTGAAGGATATCGTACAAGCCATTACGAAGCGGATAGAAAGAGGTTTCGTAGCCGTTGCGCGAGAGCAAGTTTTGTTTAAATGCCAGGACCATGTCGATATCGGAGGTTGGTACATATAGTCCAGTCACGTACGAGCCAACGGGGCAAACCGTAGCGTTGATCCCAAAAGATTCAATCAAGCTTGTGAATCGACGAACAAGATCCGCTCTTAAACGCTTCTCTTTTGCTGTTGGTTCAAGGTATTCCATGAACACGACGATATCCCGATGCAAACTATAGAATCGGTTAGTTCTAATAATTATTATATTTAAACAGACTTTCTCTACCTTGAGCTCTCTTTGGAGTACCAGGGTGGTAGGTCGATATGCGTGTTTTCTGATCGTGCAGAATCGCCGCAAGGAGGGATTGGCTGACCAATGTAATCTCCGGCACTTTTGCAGCGAGTTGGTCTATTAGCCATCAGATTGTTCTTTAGCAAGTCGCCTAAGTACGACATTTATAGAGATATGGTCAAAGAGATGTAGAGCAGTGATGGTGGAACGAGATGTCGAAATGTTCTAAGTGTGTGTAGAGAAATAAGTTGAAGAAGGATAAGGATTGACAGACGACATACAAAAGCAAGGGTACGGAGACCTCAGAGGCACAGTTCCACGTGAAAATATATTGGTGACTGCTTTCGAGACTCTGTCGTCAAGGTGTGATGGTTGAACGTTGAACGACTGAACTGTTCATTTAGTAATTAAGCGCCCGTCTTATCACTATCGTGATAAGTCACCTGATAGCATGGGAAATTGGAATCAAAATTATACTCAACTCCAAACTTAGCTTGACGAAGGGTACTGTACTGTACATGGGAAAAAGTGAGTTCTTGACAATAACAGGTGTAGTCATTCATGTTGTTTGCTCAATTTCAGGTTCAAATCATTTTGCTAGATTACGAATGAGGAATCACATATTTTGAAGCAGTCATGATGCTTACTTTCCCCGCTCTCGGCTTCAGGCCGAAAGACTGCCACGATCTGAACGGACAGCTCCCAAGACCCCCCATTAGTCTAGCTCGAACGGGAGATCCCATTTCATGCCAGCAACATATGAAGCTGCATCCTCAGGGACAAGGGAAAAGCGTTTCTTTTGGTGGACCATGGAATGAGATTCCCTGACCATACATGTGATTTGTAAACAGGGCACCAAATAGACCGAAACGATGCTTCAGGTTTGTGTACATCCAAGAAAAGCTCGCTGATGAAATTCCTTTGATTTGAACTGACTTCAGGACAGAGCCCGCCAGGCCTAGACTTAAGAAAAACGGCCATACCGGCCACGAGCGCTACATACAAAAAGCATCACCTTCGTGATTCTGATCCCCGGAAGTAAAAAGAACGGGAGTATCGTGACCAAGTAGGCTTGGCTTGCACCACAGTAAAGTCAAAGACCGCATGGTGGCAGATTATGAGAGGAAATTCCAAGACTGACATGATAACTTGTAGCATTGGCTCACCATAAATCCCCTTCGAGCTCATGGTTGGTTGAATTCAGTTCTTTTCTCGACAAGCAGGAGAAACAGCAGCAATGAAGCGCCATTCACCGTATTGTATCAACCATCGGGCGGAAGAGGACCAAAAGGCAAGTGGTAACGGCTGAAGCAGTTAGCCCTCTTGAATAGATCAGCCATGGATCGGCAGACAATCCATTTCTCGAGCGTGATGTACGGATTGATTTAACCCCCTACCCTACATTGAGCCCGAGGAAAATAACCTCTGATAATCCAAAGCCTCCGATGAATGAGATGCGTCAGAAAACAAACATCTCTAATGCCAGGTGCCTGGGTCTAGCGTGTGGGATTCATCATGGCCATGTGAGTCACCTCGGGCAGAGCTGTGGCATTATAAACATAACAGGCAAATTTGAGAGAGAGACGCAGTCGAAGTCGATGCCGAAACTGCGTCAAGACAGTTTATCCGTTCGTAGTGTCGACGAGAGTTATCATATGTACCTCAGTTGATAAGCTTCAAGTCTTCAAGATATTGGCGCTTGAATAAAGTGATGAGTTCCTTCCATCGAGCACATACGGATCACGACGGCGAGTTTCGCATTTACAAGAGCCCCAAGAATCGACACCATAAAGTTACAGGGATATGTGCACAACATAGGTGACTTGTTAGAAAATAATTGTTCTTGACCGCAAGAGGCTGATACAGGTCTGTTGGTCTTGATTGAATAAATTAACTATATATATAAAATAAGATACTACGTGAACGCTTGACTTTGTCCATGATTCAGAGTACCTATGTATTAGTCCATCGAAAGTGTGGCAATTGCGCTCGTGTAAATCATCAAAGGTGATCCCCTGGATGTGATGCAAGTCAGTTACAAGTGGCAGCATTGTCAAAAATAAGGTACTTACGGGACTGAGATAAATCCGTATCAAAGTAGATGAAAAAAAATGCTATCGGGAGCGCGTAGACCCTAAGTGAGGAATGTGAGATGCGAGTGGTATTTCCAGGACATCAAAGAAGCTTTACCGCAGCAGCTATTAGATTTCGATGAACTCCGCTACAAGCTATTTTAATGCACCCGAAAGGAGACAAATCTGCGTGCGCTTACCAGAATGCCAGCTAGAATTCCTGGGAGAGATTGCGGATTTTGGTTCGCCAAAGCATCTAGACAGCGTTGAACGGCTTGAGTCCCAATGGCCTCTTCAAGTGTAGAGGGTGCCGATCCATCAGGAGGATTCGACAAAGAGTAAGGAAGAAGATCGTAGAGTGAAAGAAGCGTCAAGAGGCGCAATCTTTGACCTTCTTGAGAGTCCATAGATTTCTTGCTAGCGATGAGGGAGAGGGTAATGAATATATAGATGAGAAGATGTAGAATATGGAAGGAAAGTCACGATATATAAGTATTCTCCAACGCAATGCCACTCCTTTTATAGAGGAAATCAAAAGGTATGGATCAATAGGACAGAAAAAAGCAGCGGTACAAGCAAAGTCACCTTCGCTAACCATCGCCGAGGAAGCAATTAACGGACGTCGATCCCTTTTGGCTCGAGATCCAATCGAAACACTTGTATTCCGACTTAATTCCCGGTGTAGTGTGCGTTGGCTCTGTCAAAACTACGTTTTCGCGGAATGTTGTTATTCTTGGTGTGCGGTTAAAAGTTTAATAGCTCAGTAGCACTCTGTGCCAGCTGTAAGAACGTCGCAAAGGTCAAAGTAGAGAGCCATTTTTGAGGATCTCTGTCAGAGGCACGGCAACAGCCACATACTCACATACGTCCCGGAATCAAGAGGGTTTAGACATGCGGAGAGGGTATATCTGCGATGTTACGGAGATCCTTCCTCTGTGGTTGATTAACCGATAGGTTCTGGAATAGTGTTCGATTCCTGAAAGTTCTGTGATGTGAAATTAAATTTATTATAACGGCAGATAGCATCATCGAGAGTGAGCGTCACCTATTGACCAAGCCCACTCAGAGCAACATAAGGGCGCCGGTTAGTTTGTCTTCTTGCAAAAACGGAAGTGTGGGACTGGCCGAACGGACCGCTTCGAAGGAACTACTGAAACGCCGGATTGAGTGCTCACTAGCTCTGCGGTTCATAATGTGAGTACCATGAGCGAGGCCGTATGTGGTGGGTAAGGTATAAAGGGCCTCGTCCGGATTCCGACGACTTGTCTAAGAATATTGTCACAAGCACATCCGCATCAAGTGCAAGAGCGGGCGATGCAAGGAACTCCTGTGAAAGCTTGAGATTAGATCATGAAGAGCAGCCAAATGACCTTTGAAGGACCACACCTAACAAGTCTTGAAACCTCGGTAGTGGTTTGGATGATAATACATCAACAGCGCGCAGGAGCTGTGAGTTTTGTAACCATTCAAGCAACAGATCTCAATCAAGGTGTTCAGAGATATTGACGTCGACCGCCTACCAAACGCTTTCGGTTCCGATGATCGCAGATCTAGGGGTTAACGGCAAACCGCTGCGGTTGCGAGACGGAATATTTTGCAAAAGTTCTTTTCACCTGCTTCGAAAAAAAAACTGGAGTCGCCAGCGCTGACCTGACTAACGATGGAGCGCTCAAATTGCGGCTCAGCCAGCTTTGGATGCCCAACATGCACCCGGAGTTAGAAGCGGTCTCAAGCTAACATGCGAAGTAGGACATGACGTCCCCGACAGATGGCCCGTGCAAACTCGGGATAGTTAATAAAATGTATCGAAAAGCCCATGACAGGTACTGGCGTCGTTGAATTTGTTTTCAACTTGAACATGAGTGTTGTGTTGAGGGCTGCCATGCGCGCCGGTAAACTGCAAAATGCGGCGTCAGTCAGGCACTCCCGGTTGGTTACTGTTCACACGCGTCCATTTTCCTTTGTTCATCGTCTGCGTTTGCGCTGTGTGTTGCATTCCTTTCTTTTCGCCATTCTTTAAGGTTTCCGTCTCCATCTCTTTGCCAAATCTTTACTTGCTGCAGAAGCCCAGTTCTGCAACTGTTCGAAATGGTTTGTTCTACTTCGTCAAATACGGTTACTGTGGATCAAACCAGTTTCTGGGACGAAAATGGCATGCATTGGGATACGCATAGGATAGGCTGGGCCGTCTCAGGAGGATGTGCCGCCATAGTGAGTTGTCTTTCGGACATTGATAGTATCAAAATTGACGATTTTGCTTGATTATAGACTCTATGTATATCCCTTGTGACGATCCTTCAGCACTGCCGGTCAGAATTATGTTGCTCGACGGTTCTCCCGAAATTGAAATATTCACAGAAATTACACAAATCCTGGACAACAACGACAAATGTAAGATACCTTGACCTTTATTGGACTACCGGGGAAGCTGATAGAAATATAGTTTACGAATCCTGTACATGCCACCGATCTATGCCATCATTTCATTCTGCTCCTACCGTTTCTTTCGCGAATACACTTACTATTCATTTATTCAAATTGGTCCGTTGATCATCAACTTTGCCTCATTTCCCTGACTAACGAAACAACCAGCCTATGAGGTGGAGCTCTTGTCGTTTCTTTCAAGGAGAGTCTCTAACGCAGTATTCAGGCTGTGACTTTGAGTGCCTTTTTGTGAGTAGTTGTGTTCCCATTCTGGTGAAATTCTCTGACTAGTGTCAGGTTACTCATTATTGAGTATGTAGCTGCCACAGCGACGGGGCACTCTACCGAGAAAGCTCTTGAGCGGAAAGACAAAACCCCACTTCCTATGCCTGTGCGTCGGATTCTGTTTATATAAACCTTTATTCACTCCCTAGCGTCACAGTTCTGTTGCTGGAGATATCGGCCAACGAAAGTACGGGTTATATTCTTGTAGCCTTTACTTGGATCTAATTATTTGCTTAGACATACTTCATGTATACCACAAAAGTCGGTCTCCGAAATCCCCTTAGATTTCGTACATTCCTAACCTTTCTAAGTGGTCTGTCCTCCAATATGTGATCATCCGGCCTGGTGTGTCTCCGAAACCTGATCTTTACTATGAAACGCGACTCAAAACTCGATAGCTGCATCGGTTGCGGGAATTATCTGCGAGCACTATGAAGTACTCTGCCAGGCAGATGGCTACACTTTCAAATCTGCGGATGTTTACATCGAAATCATCAATTTCATTAGTATCACGTCTGTCTAACTCTCATTACTTCCGCTTTTCTCGCTGATTTTTACCTCGTTTCAGCATCGCCTTGTATGGCCTCTTGGTCTTCTATGGTTTGACGAAGGAGGAGTTGGAGCGAAGACGACCAATGGCGAAGTTTTTATCCATCAAACTCATTGTTATGTTTACTTTTTACCAGGCCTTCGTGGTAGGTTGACAGCCTTACTATGTTTCCATGAATCTAAGAATGTTGTATTCAGTTTGGTCTGCTAGAAGGTAGAGTCATCAAAGGTGTGTTGGTAGTTTTGACGTACCTCTTTTCCGACGTCTTATTGATACACTAGAAACCGAGTACTGGACAGCGACCAACATAGCGAACGGACTCGATGCTCTCGCCATCTGCATTGAGGTGGGTGCAAGGAATTAATCCTCTTTAAGTTATGTGTATGTTCAGCTTCTACTTCTCCAGATGGTCTTCTTCTCCGGTTTGATGCTGTGGGCTTATACTCCCAAAGAATATCAGCGAAAGAAAGGCATGCCCGCCACCAGTATTTGGCGTCCGCTTTGGGACTCGTAAGTACCGACAAATACTCCTAACATAGCTTTTTACTGATAAATTGCATGACCAAACGTAGCATCAATTTTTGTTCGTTGTTTCACCTCAAAATATGGCTATATCAAGACGCTAACTCTCCTTCCATTCTGTAGCTGATTTTGCCATTGAAATCGCCAGCTCCTTTCGCTTCTTCTTTGACTACGTCCGAGGAAAGCCTTCTGCTCATGGGCATGGTCACCGTATCACAACAGACCTTCATGGGAATTCCAAGATGGATTTTAGTGAAGCTTTTGGATTGACAGAACGACAGCCTCAGCCTATTCCACAAATGTCACCAATCTCGCCCGACACTCCCACTCCACGAATGTCATCTACTTCTCAAGGCGAGGAGATGAGGCTGAACCCGTATCCTTTCTCTTCCGGACCTTCTTCCATACCATCCCATAGATGAGAAGTGGTATTATTGATCACTACATCTATTCTACGATCATTTTGCTTTCGCAACTGTAGTTTTCTTTGAACTATATCTGGTATTTTTCGGAATTTTATTCATGTCCTATACCCTGTTTCAATTCAACTGAAGCCAAAAATTTCTTTTGGCAAGGATCGGCAACTTCCTTGAAGCACAAGCGCACATGCCACGCAGATCGTCCTTCCGCTTGGTTGCGATAGGCTTGGATGAAAATAGTGGAGAAGCTATCGGATATGTAGCCGACGACAAGCATGACATGCAGATTCTTTGAGATCGGTAAGCGAAAACGTGCTCAACATTGCGACGAACGTGAAATAAATCATCTAATCATACTCCTACTGTATCGAAGCCGCAAAATTGGTCGACTTAAGCGATAAAGAACGCGTGTCCAATCTAAAAAATTCTGCTGCACGTACTCAGTCTCTCACCCGCTCCAATTTCATGTGGAGCTGAAACGTTGACCTTGGGACTCTCGACCTTTGATGCGGGAGAAGGTGATCTAGATTTATCTTGCTTCCTTGAAGAATTAAAGGGACCGAATCCTAATTATCAGGAACCTATTAAGCTCTCCAGCATCTGATGTGCAGCCGTCGTCGATCGAGGCGTTGTCTCCGTAGGAAAGCAGTGATGAGTACTAATTCATCAAAAGATCTTGGACTTGGATCTTTGCTAGATCTACCATACTACTGCTTGATGAGACAGCATGGGTGTAGTCAGCGGCGCGTTCATGATCTTTATTTTGGAGGATTTGCTATCTTGAGACTGGCGTCCAGAACTTAAAGAAGCTGTCTGCTTCCTCGAGGAATTTTTGAAGAGATGAATTCTTTGAGAGGAAGCGCAAAGCATGACTCGAGCCTTACGTCGCTCATCGAATGAAAGGGATGCTAGATGACCCAAAATTGACCAAATACGGCAAACTCATGTTGGCTCTCAACCATCACCTGGCCAAGCTGAATCTCCTCTCTTCTCAGTAGTTAACGACTTGTTCCCCCTCACCGACCATGCGTATGGCTACCTATGACTACTTGCAGATGACCATCGCTACAGGGTCATCTCCCTACATAAGTGGAGGATTGTCGGAATGCCCCTGAGCTGCCCCAGCCCACCTTCCTTTTTGCACTGTTTCTGCGTCGGAAATCTCGATGTTTTCACTTATGGTTTTTTCCTTGCTATCGGCTTTGCTGTCTCTCTCAGATGCCTCGTCTATTCCTAAATCCAAGTATGGTAGCTCTCAGCTTACTGACGGCATGTTAACTGGATACGACTAGAGCGACTGTATGCAATGGCAGAGCCGAGCTGTGCGAACGGCCCTATGGCAGCGTAACCTATCTGACAGCTCATAACTCTTTTGGAGCGAGCAAGGACATTTTTGCCTGTACGCTGGACTGTTTCTTGAGTCCTCTGTCTTGCATCTAAACCGATATTCTCAGTGGCACGGAATCAAGAGATAGATGTGTCTGCGCAGCTCCAAATGGGCGTAAGAGCTCTCCAAGGGCAAGCTCATCTGTTAGTCGTATACGAAACACTGCTTTCGTCTCACAAGCTAAAAATGTTGACAGGAAAGATGGAAACCTGCGGTTTTGCCATACAGGTGCGATGCTTTCTCATACGGGTCTCAGCTTATCTTAACAGATACCTCCAGATTGCGTAAGTCATTCATCTGCTAGTAAGCCATGTATCAACGGTCTGTAGGCTCTGTTTGATGGTGGATTGGTGGTGGACTATCTTAAGAAAGTCAAGGCTTTCCTAGACGTTAGCCCTAATGAGGTAGTGACACTCATTTTCACAAATCCCGACAAGCAATCAATTCCTGGGATGTGGCAACCTGCCTTTGACGGTGCTGGTACGTTCAAAGAGTCGGCTCGTTTTTGCTCAGTAAAGTTGAGGCCTTATCTAGGATTGACATCTCTTGCCTACGTTCCTCCATCCAGAACTATGAAGCGATCTGACTGGCCCACTCTCGGAGAACTAATCGACAGTCAAAAGCGGGTCGTTGTATTTCTGGATGAGGGCGCAGATGGAAGCGACGGAGGTTTCGTTGACTTTATCTTGCCTGAATTTCAAATGGTAATTGTCTTCGCTACATAACTTGAGTAAAATAGTGCTAATTGAATCATAAGATATGGGAAGATCCTTTTTCGCCTCAAAACAACACTTTTCCATGCAAGATCGATCGAACAGCAGGACCTCTTTCTGACAACGATCACATGTATCTTATCAACCACAATCTAAACCGTAACATCATTCCAATAGGCGATGGAGTTCTTCTCCCAGATTTTGCTAATGCAAAGAACACAAATAGTGCAAAGTCGTAAGTCAGGGTACGCCTCTCTTTCTCGCCCGCTAGCATGCTCAGGTATTCCTCTGTGTAGAATCCTAGCCCATGCCAGTAACTGTGCCCCGTTTGCTGAGGGCCGCGCACCAAATTTTGTCCTGCTGGATTTCGTCGACATTGGAGAGAGCATCAAAACTGTTAATCAGCTGAATGGTTTCTAAATAATTTTTGTCAGGCCAAAACGGCCTTTCTAAAGGAAGACTCCGATATCACTCTCTTCGCCCCCATTTGTTAGCCTCCAGATTCTCATTTGCACTCAAAGTTTCGCTCATTTACTGCAATGAAACCCCCTTTAGCTTCTGATAATCCTAAGGCCCTATTCATGGATGTTTCGTACACTCTTCCAGCCCTTCCTCAGCGTGTGGACTGAGATTTGCTCACCTGACGCGACCTGATGTGGCTCATTAACGCCATGAGGACATTTAAGTTCAAATAAACCTAACATCGAGGAGGCCAGTTACCTGTCGTCGCCTAGTTTCCGGCTTTTGAATAAATGTGAGCCCTCATCGTTGCTGGTCATGACCTCCTTTTGCCATGAAACAGGTCTTAAGACGTGCGGAAAAGTTGAGATTGGTCATGGTAGCCGTTGATACCAATCAATGAGCTCGAATCCGCCGATCAACCGATTTCATCTTAGACTCTTCAGTCGCCACTTGCTCACTTAGCACTTGTTATCTTGGCAGGATGATTCCTGTCCACAGCGCTAGTGGTTATTACATAAATGATGCATCGATTTCGGGCTGAGCGTGTTTCTCCCCAGCACTCAACTTCAACCGGTTCCTCCTTTGATTTCAAAATCTCAATGGCGAGGTTATCCCCTCTTTTGTGCACACTTTTGTTGGTGACTATTGCTTCGGTCTTGGGATTCACTGTACCCACCAAGATCAACTACACCTGGCCAAACCCACAATATGACGCTCTCGAGAAATTACTTTACGAGGGCACACGGCTAGATGGGCTAAGTCTGAGTGACTCCGTGTCTGGCTGCAAAAGTCGTGATGGACAAGAAGGCAGAGGAACTGGGAACGTCGCCGCTGAATGGGTTCGCTTTGTAAGAGGTACTTCAATTTGTTGGTTGAGCTCCAACTGATTTGGGCACCAGGCTTTTCATGATGCCATTACGCACAATATCGACGACGGCACTGGAGGCATTGATGGCTCTTTATTCCATGAGCTAGATAGAGATGAGGTGCGTTATCCAGGTATAACAGTTGACCTCGCTTGAACTTCTTAAACTAGAATCGCGGCCAAGGAATGAAAGATACCTCTGCTGATTTCCTAAAATTTGCGGGAAGATTTGTCTCCCGTAAGTAGTCAACTTTTTCATACGCCAACCATTCGTGACGAACCTACCGGACAGGAGCGGACATCGTGGCAATGGGCGCGATTTTTGGGATGTCTTCATGTGGAGGACAAAATATTCTCCCGTATGGGGGCGGTCGTGTGGATGCTCAGAAGGCTGGTCGTTGCGGAGTACCGGTTGTTGAACAGAGTGTGGATCAGTTTACGGAGGCCTTTCGTCACCTTGGGTTGAATTCATCTCAAGCAATTGCTCTCACCGTTTGTGGGCATGCCCTGGGGGGCGTTAGAAGCGTCGATTTCCCCAATATCGTACCACCGTCCTCTGACCCACACCAAGTGATCTACCGAAATTTTGATACAACGCCACAGTTCGATTCCCGGGTGTACGTCGCAAAGCTGACGGTCCTAAAGTGATCTCTCTAACAATCAAACAGTGTCACGGAATATTTGGATGGGACTACTCAAAACCCCCTCGTTGTCAATGCCAACCAAACCGTTACTTCAGACAAACGTTTATTCGAAAGTGACGGTGGAGCAGCTATGCGGGTGTGCGTTACTGGGTTGGGATCACAATATTTGATCAGTATGCTGACTCCATGAGCAGATTTCAAAATGCGGGAGATCGTGGCTTTAAGATTGCTTGCAGAGAAGCATACAGAGTAATGATCAACACAATTCCAGCTGGCGTCAGTCTTCATCAGATTGACATCCTTCCAGCGAAGGTCATTGAGCCTCAGATTACGATCGAGAATGGCGAGCTAATTTTCAAAGTGGACTTGCGTGTTCGTATATATCATCCTATTTCGTATCATCCATCCACTCACTCAATCATTTTAGTTAACTCAAAACTTGACACAACCGGTTCCTTTGGATCGAACTATTACCCTCAAGTGGTGCGATAAACGTGGCTCTCAGTCAGACTGTAATGGTCGCGTCAACACGGCTCAATTTGCAGCTCGATCCCAACCTACTCAAACACCTGTCACCGATCAACTTGGCCTCTCTTTCTACAGCTACGCTTTCCGTGTTGCAATTGACATTCAGACTTCAGTCGGCAAATTTTGGTTTGTCGTGGATAATAATGATGGCAATTCCCCTACCACATATAATAATGGAGGCGCCAACTACGACTTTCAGCAAGACAGTATCATCTTCCTTCCAAGGATGAGCCAGACTAAAAATGCGGGTAAGACACTCCATAAAATGGTTGTAGGTGTCCGTATTCCCCTCGTTTCGACTAGAGTATACATGAAGACCTACGAAGTGGCGAAAAGTAACACGGAGCAGCCTCAAGAAAAATCCACCACTCTCTCTTTGGATGGTACCATTCCCCCGCAAAAGGGTTATGCGTTTTTCTCTGGAGACGTGTCGGCGAATCTCTTGGGACTGACGATTGACATTGGCGTTGATACCCTCGACCAATCGTACAAAGAAGAATACCTTAATGCTAGGGTGCTTGGGTGTCAAGCTGGAATTATTGCCCCGACAACTGTTTCGACTGCCTAAAGCCTTTGGTTATTTCCATCGGATTTGTGATCCAGTGAACGAGTTTTACATCCATAAGTATAATCATTCTAATTTCATTGTATTCTAATTTCTCGCATGTAAAGAATCCTTATGTAGTAAAGTGTTGACATTTGAAATTGCTTTGCACATGCTTCATATTCCTTCTGATCGGTTGAGCAACAATGCTACAAAAAATTATTGCTACGAAAAACGCTCTACGATTGCCTGTCCATTTGACACTTTCTAGCTCTAAGGCAAGATGGCCGAGCGGTTAAGGCGTGTGACTCAAGCTTATGCTTGCCTACTTCAAGTGGGTTTAAAGTCTTCTCATAGGAGGTTTCCTGCGAGGGTTCGAGTCCCTCTCTTGTCAAATTTTTCTCCCCAGGAGCGCGTCGCGTCGCCTTCCGATCATGTGCTGCATGTGCTAAACTCGTTTAAGCTTCCTCACACTCTCGGACTCTCCCCATCATGAAGAAATAAGTTCCTCGCTTTCAGAATTCTGATTATCCTTCTGGGGTTTCCAGGTTTTAACAGATGCTTGTAAACAAGCAATTAGCTTAAACTTCACCGTGACCAAATGGTCCTGCCTTGTACGTACAGTCCTCATGCATTGTGCCATTGTTGGACTAAGAACAGGCAATCAGCAGCAGGCACTGGTTACTGCTGGATATTTCGGCTTTTTCTATTGACATAAATGCCTTCCTTGGACCAGGGTCTAACTCACCTCGACATCCTGCGACCATGAGTACCACCGCTCCTTCATCTTGTGTTCACGACGAAGAAATTCGTCCAGTAGGCGGCTTCAGGTTTAAGAGCGATGCATTATTATCTAATGAAAACATTTCAGGCTTGGAAGTGTGGTGAAGCCTACATACATATACCTACTGACGGATCTGGATCAACAAAATCGTCGAAGACGGATATGCACTGGAAATCGGTCACAGAGTACCTAGCAGCTAAAGAGGAAGCAAGATGCGATGCTTGGAAAGACGAAGTCCAGAATTTGTTAGTCTTCGTGAGTTTCTACTACAGGTATGATGGCTTCTCTTACGCTAAACCACCTGTATTTGCGATAGTCAGGTCTGTTTTCCGCTGTCGTGACTGGCCTCCTCGTGGAATCTCATAAGACACTCCGAGAGGACCCTGTTGAAGCCCTCTTAGCCAAGATCGCTTCAACACTTGTCAATGCCACCGACGTGACAACCTGTTTGACGCCTCAAGGCCTCGCTTGCTCATTTTCCGCGTCGCCTTCCAACAAACGCGTCAACGCGTTATGGTTTTTGAGCTTGGTTTTTAGTCTCGCGACAGCGCTTTTTGGCATCGTCTCCCTGCAGTGGTTGCGAGCGCATTTATTGCCATCAACGCAGAATGTCCCTCTTCGCGTTCTTCCGGCTTTCTTACACATGCAGTCGGATGCTATCGAACGATTCCATGTGACGGGAATCCTTACCGCACTTCCATTGCTCCTAATCATTGGCCTGGTCTTCTTCCTCGTCGGGATGATAGACTTCCTTTGGAATCTTAATCAAGAAGTTGCGATCCCTGTGGTGACCGCGATTACCCTGACATTTGCTTTTTTGATTTACACCACCATTCGCCCTGGTCTGCAGTCGTTCCCGATCCACATATCCTCAAGCGCCACGACGACTCCACGGTCGCCATGCCCCTACAAATCACCACAGTCATGGGCCTTCCTCAAGCTCTCCACCTCCGTGAAGGCTGGGTTTCGTGCTACGCTGCGGGGTATCCTTCGTGCTCTCGACATTTTTGCGAACGAAGATAGACGAGAGGAACTTGTTCATCGCTTTTTTGCCCGCCAAAGCGGTGAGCTGGGCGGCCAACTTGAAGATTGGATACAGTACGGAACACTGTGGCTACGCCAGCGCGATATCGACGCTCTCGTCGGTCACCATGACCCTCACAAACTCCTGCCGCATTTTTGCAATCCTCTTGCCACCTTCTCGCCCATTTATGACTGCACGCAAGCACTGCTCAAGGTCAAGGAAGACCTGACGGTGACAAGAAGCGACACTATCGGTCAACTTTACCAATGTTTTCAAGACTTCACGAATTTCAGTCATGGAAGTGAAAATCGATTTGCTTTTGAGCTCATCTCCTTCATTCATGATTGTCTTTTACCTGCGACGCCAATGAGTGGGGCCCTCCCTCGCGAACTTATCCGCGCAGCACCTCGACCCGAGATTATCAGTGATAACACGCGACTTCTCTTCATGCTCCACTCTACTTCTGACCTCGACTCTCGCGATCACTCTTTGACATTACACCATCTTGAACTATGCGTTCGTCTCACGCGATCGGTTTTAGGCTTCCTGCCGCTGGAAGTCAATGTCCAGAAGGGACTACATGTATTCCCCATCGACATTCTTCGTCATCATATCTCAAGAACCGAAATATCCCGTGCGTATTTGAGAGTTCATTTTCCAAGGCAATGACTCTTAATTATACTCTCTTAATGCAGCTACCTTTCGGAGCGCGGTCATTGACCAAGTTTTACAAATCCTCGAGGCGTTTTTCCGGACTATCATTGAATACAACCCTTCGGAAAGCGAGCTCGGACGAACCATGCAAACGTCAGAATCACCGACCTGGTTCATCATGGGCGCAGCCAGAGTTCTCGCACCTGATTATTCAAGAATACAAGCTCCTCACGACCGATTACTTTTCCTTATTTCCCGCCATCTCACACAAGCGAACAGCACGCTCGATTACCTCTTCCTTGCCGCATCCGTCTATGTACGCGAACTACTCTGCTGGCCGACATCCGAGCAATATCGACCCACTGATGAGTTCCGTGCACTACTGCAATCATTGAGGGACTACCAAAGTCGCTGTGAAGTGACCCACATCCTCAAGCTCCAAGAGTATATACTCCCTGAGACTTTGAGGGCGTTTTGGTCCTGGGAATTCCTGGATGAAGACTGTCCCGCCAGCCCCATCAGTATCCTGGAACAACGGACTTCTTTTTGCAGTTATCTCCCAGAGGATGTATCTAAAGCCGTCTCACAAAACCCTGCTTCCACAGGTACACAGGAGCGAAGTGACTTCGTCTTAGTTGGCTGCCCGCCGAAGAAACGGCAGATGAGCAAGTTCCAGCCAGTGGATCCGATGCAACTCGATGTTGAAGGTGGCGATGTGAACGCATCCGCGGCAGAGAGCAGACAGAGCGGCGGACTGTGGGGTGGCAAGGCAATTGTGGGTCGCACAATACCACAATCCGAAGTACCCAAGTCCAGTCTCGTTCAATCTAAAGAGATAGTTATTGATATAGGCGATTGATTTTTCCAGAGTATCATGATCACCTACTTAGGTCGAGTTCAAAGATATCTGGTGGTTCTAACTTAAACATATGTCTTTTCGTTTGCATTTCGTCATTGTATGTGTCTGTTTGGCATCAGCGTGGGCGCTGTGGTTCGCTCAACGTCACCAACGCACTCGAACAACTACGTTTTCTCGTCCGAAGAGTCTTTTTTTTTTCTGCCTTCCAAGTACAGAATATGCCAACCATTTTCAAGATTCTTTCCTTATCTCATTCTTCGGTCCATTTTTCTTTTGCTAGCGCTAACCATATGAATTCGTTCTATTTTGAGAAGAGCTTCGCCTGAGAAAACGCTGACCCGAAGTTGGAGTAGGTCCGTCCTACACTCTGTGCCATCATCATATCATAGTGTCATTTTTGGAGACTTTTTCAACTGCTGTCAAAGTTCAAGCTTGGTCGCTAGTAAAGCTCCGGTGGTCAATACCAACGCTACTCGGAAGGACCCTGTGACATCATGTCTTACTTTCCCTTATAAATCGAAAGCAGCCAGCAAGATCGTCAAGTCTCTTGGCCTTTGGATTGTTTCAAGGAACGAGGAGACCAAAAACTGGCGTATCTCACATACCTTTCAATCTCAACCTAATGCCTCTCTTCCACATGTAAGTGTAGTTTGGTTCGAGGTTTTGCATCACTGATCCCCTACTTTATCAGGCATGGCGCTCCAATTGGGAGCACAGCGATTATGCTCGCATTAGTTGCCTCTATGGGTGGCTTCATTTTTGGCTATGATACAGGCCAAATTTCAGACATTTTGCTGATGCAAGACTTTAAATTGCGCTTCGCCACCTGCAGTGACTACTCCAACGCTTCAACATGTGAATTCACGGTGGTCAGAGAAGGTCTTATCGTCGCGTTGCTTTCTATTGGTACTCTGTGTGGTGCCCTCTTGGGTGCTCCGTACGTTGTCCTTTTATCTGAAAATACTCCACGCTGACTGTTACTTTAGCACCGCAGATAGGATTGGTCGCCGCTACGCCATGGTATCGGAATGCTTTTTGTTCTGCATCGGAGTCATCATCCAGATTACCTCGATGCATGTATGGCAACAGTTCGCTGTTGGTCGTCTGATATCTGGTCTGGCGGTAGGAGGTCTTAGTGCAGCCGTTCCTATGGTGTGTTGGATTCCAATTGTGTAGTGCCGCAGTCTACTTATTTCTCTCTAGTATCAAGCAGAAACCGCACCAACGCAGATCCGTGGCACTTTAACGGCAACTTATCAGTTATTCATCACTCTTGGTATTCTGGTCGCCTGTGGGTTTACTCAAAATATCTGTTCACTTAACACATCTGATTAAGTCTATCAGATTGTATCTCTATTGGCGCACGTGAATTGTCTGGCGCCTCTTCATGGCGCCTAGTGGTTGGCATTGGATTGATTTGGCCAGCCATGTTGTCTTTCGGGATCTTGTTCATGCCCGAATCTCCTCGGTAGGTAGCTCCCTCGTTTTGATGACTTTCCCTGACCGGTTACAGATGGCTTTGTGCCCACAATCGCCCTAAAGAGGCTGAAGTCTCTATCGCCCGGGCCTATGGTATTGATCGTTCTGACGAATCAGCTATGCGCGTCGTTCGTGAGGAAGTCAAGGGCATCATGAGTCAAATTGAATTCGAGCGCGCTGTTCGGGCTGGTTGGTTAGATTGCTTCCGCCCACAACACAAGACATTGTACAGGACACTTCTTGGAATGTCGCTGCAGAGCTTCCAACAACTTACTGGGGCCAACTACTTCTTTTACTACGGCGCTTCGATCTTCCAGAGCGTTGGTATTCAAGACAGCTTCATCACACAAATTATCCTTGGTGCCGTCAACTTTGTATGCACTTTCGGAGGGTTGTACATCATGGAGCGGGTGCGTTCATATTTTCTCAATCACTTTTTCTAATGCTAAAGATCAAAACAGTATGGCCGACGTAAGCCGCTCATTATTGGAGGGATTTGGCAATCATTATGGCTCTTTGTCTTCGCTTCCGCGGGTACTGCCAAAGATCCTTCCACAAATCCTGGAATTGGGAAACGTAGGCCTTATTTCGCTGAACTTCAGTCAAGGTGTTGACAAAGCTACTTCTCAGTCATGATTGTTTCCGCCTGCATGTTTATTCTGGGTTTCTCGACTACATGGGCGCCAGGTATCTGGATTCTGATTGGTGAAACTTTCCCTACCCGCACGCGCGCCAAACAAGGCTCTTTATCCACTGCCAGCAATTGGTAAGTCCATACCAATTCATAATGTCGCCATTCTCACATCTCTGTCCTAGGCTCTGGAACTTCTTGATCGCCTTCTTCACGCCATTCATTGTTAAAGCCATCGGCTTCAGATACGGATTTGTATTCGCAGGTTGGTGCCAGATATATCCATCTTTCTTTGACTTCAACTCACTGGCACTTTCCGTTTAGCATGTAATTTGGCAGGTGCAACCGTTGTCTACTTCTTCTTATACGAGAGCTCGGATCTTTCCCTTGAGAGCGTTGATATTGTAAGAATCTTTAATTCGTGTTATAAGCTTACGAGCTGACTTAAGTTTACTTCAGATGTACAACGACCCCAACTGCAAGCCTTGGACTTCGTCCAGCTGGGCTCCTCCGGGTTTCTCCTCCCGAGGCGATCTCATTGAACAGACGAAAGCAGCCGAAAGCCAGAAACCTCTTGCAGCCGTTACTGGAGATGTCGAGAAACCAAGGGGAGATAATGAAACAGCTACGAACAGCTCCCCGACAACTTCGGTCGCTGGAACGCACAACGAAAAGGCCTGAATTTAACCTCGATGACTTCAAAAGCCCACAGCCAAGGCCTCAATTTCTAATGCGATTTTAACGATCTTATGATTCCGATATCTAAATCAATATTGTACTAATATCGATAACCATTGTATTATAGCATATTCATCAATGAAAGCTCGCTCAAATCAGTTACTTACCATAGCGGCAAAGAACATCGAACGTAACTTCCATGAGTTTAAAGCTCTCTAAATTTGTAACTCGACAAAATAATTGTTGTGCCCACGCATGCAACTGCTCAATGCAATGCAACGTCAATGAAACATTTCTGTTCTGCCTGACTTTTACCTGTTTCATTGCTCTAGTAATCAAAACCACTTTTGGGCAGTCTACACCAGGTTGGTTTACTGGAGTGTTCTTAAACCCCGGTATCCTCTCAATAAAATGACCATACGGTGAACTATGTGGATTAAAAATCCCCTCCTTTGTCGTGTGAACTCAGGAGGGTGCACTTCATTCGCAACGTACGGTTAAACTCGGATTGAAGCCGTCAATGTCGCGTAGTACGCCTAGTTCCTCATCAACATGAGAAGTCCTTGAGATGATCGAGACATTCGTAGCCTGAAATTTGTTTCGCATGAGAAATAACTGGCGAAGTACAGGTTTACATTCAGCTTATAAGTAAATCGCAAGTTGGATGACAGGTATGTTGCGTCATATTCGCGTCTGAGGAAAGCACCTGGCATCAACCTCACACAAAAACACAGCCTTTTGCTTTCCCAGATATATCGTTGATGCATGGGGGTCTAAATAGAATTTTCGATTATCAACGACGCGAGATTTGCTGAGAATTTTGGACAAATTTAGCCTGCGCCTTTGCAATGAGGAGGGATCTAAACTCGGAGATTTCTTGCCTCTGAGAACGAGAAAAAAACTTTATATATCAGATTTCTGGGAACAGACAAATCTCTTCGATCTGGATTCAGACACCAGCCGAAGGAAGTTTGACTTGAGTTTGACGCAAGGCAGTTAAATTGAATGTCCGTTATACTTCAAGCATCAATGAAAATAGTTTTGCGTCAACGACTCTCCAGCCAAAACGGAGAGACCTGAATCTATACTGCCGCTGGGTCAACATTGGCTTGGTTGATTTTGAAAACGCAGATCCACGTCTGATCATGATGTACCTCCCATATAAAGGAAAAATAAGATTTCATCAATTACCGCTTTGAGAGAAGCTTAAGCTAGGACCGGAATTAGCCGCCACTCAAAGACAGCTTGCTTCTCGAAGTTGAGCCTTCTGAGGAGCCGATAAGTTCACCGCCGGAGGGGGTTTGGCCTAACGTACATATATTTCCATTTGAGTTCACCAATATAGGATCAAATTTCGTAATCTCTTGAATGACGCTGTCAGCCCAAAATCTTCCCCCGGTCGCGGTGATAAAGCGATTTGAAGAACTGACATTGGGTCAACATTTCTGCTTTCACTAAGAACACAGGAACGTCTAATATCACAGAACGCATGTCAGTCTTGTCAGCAATGGCGATCTAATCGATTCACTCAATTTATCTTATCATAACACACTTTAAAGTCTGTCAAAAAGGCCTGCACTTTCACAGTTTGCGGCTCCCACTCATCACACTTGAGGCACACATACTCTCTCTCTTGCGTTCTGCATCGTAAACCACGATGCCTACCTATCTTCATGGTCATCATGCCTCAGTGTTACGCTCTCATAGCTGGCGTACAGTGAAAAATTCGTGTGCCTATATGCTTCCTTACTTCGAAACCATGCTCCAGGGTAACCCCAAGCTCCGGGTCTTAGACGTCGGGTGTGGTCCCGGCACAATAACATGCGATTTCGCTTCTCTCTACCCGACAATTAGAATCATTGGCATCGACGCCTCCCAGAACATTGTCGATCAAGCGTCCATACTCAGCCGCTCCAAGAAGCTTTCTAACGTCGAGTTTGCCCATGGAGATATCTTCCACCTTGGTTATCCTGATTCCACTTTCGACATCGTCCATGTCCATCAAGTAATTCAACATATCCCCGATCCTCTGAACGGCCTACGAGAGCTCCGGAGAGTCCTCAAACCCGGCGGCTTTCTCGCAGTCCGGGAGGTCGATCATCCCGCGACCCGATGGTATCCTCCGTCACCCGAATTAGAGAGCTGGCTGGATCGATACAACCAGGTCCAGCTGTGGACCGGAGGAACTCCAGATATGGGTCGGCAAATCCATGCGCTCCTTAGGAAAGCAGGCTTTTCGAAGGATAAAATGACCAAAAGCTTAGGCACGTGGTGCTTCGCATCAAAAGAGGACAGGGAGTGGTGGGCAGGACTTTGGGCTGAGCGAGTCGAGAAGAGTCGATTTGCGGAGAATGCGATAGCGAGTGGGGTCTGTACGGAACATGAGCTTCGACGGTATGCAGAAGCCTGGCGTACCTTTGGCAGGGATGAAGACGGATGGAATGCGTACATCCATGGAGAGGTGGTAGCCTACAAGTGATGCTACAAAGGAGTCGATGATCTGTCCAAAGATTGTTACAGTTACGTTACCCAGCATGTATAACCACGCGGATTCCACTATCATTGCATTAGCTACACCATGCTTTCACTGTATTTATACCTATGCTACATTTATGGCATTTTGATTAAATCATGATGATCGGGCACTTGTAAATCTAGCTAGAACAGTGGCCCCGGAGTTTTTTCCCTTATCATTGAACATCCGTATCAGTATCCATTGGTCTTTGACGATGTCCGCCAATCGGACGCAAAAAGTTGTGATTAAATCGTCTTTTCCTAGCTCATCCTCGTAGACATTAAGTCTTGACAAGAATTGTGAATGAAACGATGAGCGTCATAATGTACAAAGAAACTTACCGAAGAAAAGCCATCTCATCCTGTTCGTAATTCCAACAGAACTCGGAATTCCACATTGCGTCCGCTCCAGTTTCAAGATCATGCACTGCCTTTACAGGTTTGGAATGCCATTCGAGATCGCCGCTTGAATGAAGAAGCTGAGCCTGAATATAGGTAGAGAATGTTTTACCAGCCCTTCGGTTTGGTGCAGGAACTGGACGTTCAAAGAGATGTAAATCTGTCATCCGCAAATTGTCCAAAGAAAAACATACGAGAGCTTACGCCCACAATAGTGCCTCTAAATGTCTGTTTACCGCGTTGTACTTCGTTCCGCATTCCGATACCTTCTCTTCTCATGTGCTGGGGTTTTGGCACCCAACCCGGAGTCCCTGTAAACATAGCCTCATTGACCTGCATTCCGCGATCATAAATTTGCCAATTTAAGCTCGCAACCTGACTTCCCGTTCGCCAGAAAATGAGAGGATCAAAATTGCTGGAACCGATTCGAGTACCTTTGGGAAATATACGTCTGAGGTGGTCGGATCCGTGCGCGACCATATCAAACAACGAGGACGGAAGAAGAGAGAGGCACTTTGATTCCGAAATGTTTATCAGGACATTTGCCGGATCTGTGAAGCCTGTTCTAAAGTTGAGTCTCTGCAACGATGGTACTCATTAAAATAATACGAACGTTGCCGAAGCCAGCCTTTTTTCGGCTTCATGCTTCTCGCGTAAAAGCCAAATTCCGCCAATTCAACAGAAATGCGTGCATGTTCGCTCTGGTCCCCTTTTTTTCTTCGTAGACGTCGCCATATTCTGTGCTGGTTTTCTTTCTCTCCCTCTTCATCAGAAGATGACGATGACGATGACGAGGAGGAAGAGGAAGAGTGGTCTTCTCCTGTATTCTTTGCGATAGGAGCGTAGTATTCAACCTAGATCGTTCGTTGTTTCCATGAGCTGTCTTCCAATAAGATGCAAGGTATCTTAACTTACCATGAGGAGGATCTTCCCTTTGACATCGGCGGGGGTGAGGCCAGCATCAATATTTTTGACCTTTCCTCTAACAAGCTTATCGCCCCAAGCCTCGAGCATCTGTTTAACAAGTTCCTTCTGGCCCTCAACGTCAACGTGACATTCTAGACTGACTAAAACTGGCCAACAATCTGGAGTGACGCGGCTGCCGATAGCCTGACAAACGCTCAAGAATGAAACACCTTTGCTGAATGTATGGCCGTGAGTAACAACAAGGCCATTGGCAGATGGCCAAACGTCGATTTCTATGCACATAAGTACACGTTAATTGTGTGGGCCAATACATCCGATATTTGATTGAATGCCTACCAACACATCTCCCATTACGATCCAGAACATGCATGTAAGAAGCGGCAGATGATTTCCCCACTAGCTGCCGCGAAAGAAGGTACGTATTGTGGGAGGAACTAGAAGATATCATGTAAGATATCATGTAATCTTAGTCGAGGAAGGAAATGCGGTTGGAGAACACGCTTACGAGATGAAGTAGTCTGTTAAAGGTAGAGATTCGTTCAATGGGCAGAGATTTGGTTGAACTGGTGGCCGACGAGTGAGATCATATATAACCTGCCCTCCACAATATAGTATTAGATATACTACGGTGGTTCTGGGATATATTCCAGGCTAACCTCGCCGGTGGTTTCTGTTATATATTTCTGGATCTCTGGGCTTAGTCGTACTTGCCCAAACTCATCCTGAAGCGAGGGTGGTTGGTAGTTGTGAGATGTGTGAAACTGAAAAACATGGGAAAGCTCTTCTTGAATCTCAAGCTGTTCCTGACTGGCCGACATGATGGTCGGGCAACAAAAGACTTTTGAAGAGACAACATCCCTGGATCAGCGCTTCATGGTTCCACGTGAGACAGGAAAGATAGGGGTAGAGTCACACCCCAAAGGTTGTTTTTTCAAAGTGTAAAATTTAAGTATAAAAGATCTAGCGCTGTGTAACCCAGGCAAATGAATATAGGTGAGCTCGTCTACCAGCTAAATTGCGTGGGCTTTTTCTCCAGCTTCCTCGTATTCGGTGCAGGTACAGTACATGTTCTCATAACGCATACGGTCGGGAAGGACCAAAAGTTAATGCATTATAAGATTTATGCAAATGCAGAAGTATGTCACAGTGAGTGACTGTATGTGACTCGCTATGTGAGCGTGACATTTAGTACCCGAAAACACCCAAAATGGGGGAGAAGTGGGGAAATGACATTAAATATTCAGTTTGGTCAAAGTTTAAGCCTTTTAGGGCTAGAGATTAGACGAACCTGCGCAGTTCGGCATCTTTGCCGGTACATAACCCTACCTTTTTCGACCTTCTTTGAAGTTCTTTCTATACTAATATTTTCCCATCAGCCAAAGTTCCTGTCTGGTAATGCATAATTGCCCCTGAAACCTTATGCATTATGCGTTATGCGATTTCTCCGCTTCCCGAGGTGGGAAGAGCCCAATCTTGATGCATTATGAGAAATATGCACTAGTAGGTCATGCATTATGAGAACATCTACTGTACATCGCTGCCTGTCTGACAAAAATGTTCGCACGATCCTGTTCCGTTCCTGAATGTGCACACTTTATCTCGTATAATCATCATGCCAGAAACAGTCTTTCCAGTAACCTTATACGAGGAGCTCCTCCCAAAGCTCGTTGATGTTCTCGAGTTGACGCAGAAAACCGACGGCATAGCTAACCCACAGTCCAAGCAGAAATTGCTGCAAGCGGTGTGTGCCGCTAGATCCTATGGGTTTCAATGCCACTTTTGACGGGCATACATCGAGATAGACCAATACCTTCAAGAATGCAATAGCGCAAGCAAAAGAATTTTCAAACAATTTGCGAGGTGGAGAATTGACGATTGAGGAGCAGGACGATGTCATTCAGCTTCTCGAAACGTTAAGAGAACGGAAACGGTATGTGTTGGTAGTTGTAACATCTCAAAGTATTTTCGTTTATATTGGTGATCATCGATCGCCGCCAGTGCTCAGCTACGCGATTTCGCTTCCAGGACTGCTACGACCAAGACAACTGGGATGTTAATGGACATGGAACTTGACTCAGTCGCGTCAACGCCGGCCTCTTCGTAGCGGCAAGACGAAAGGCCGAACAGAGAAGGGTAGCAAGTAGTGCCATGGCTAATAGAGAAGGTTACAGTAGAGATTACCTCAAGTTTATATCACAACTAATGTAGAGCAGTTAAGCAGCCTTCAATTCAGCCAATTTCCCTCCAGAAGCTTTCTCAATGCCAGCGTACATCTTTTTCAAAGTATCTTCCCTCTTCCTCCTTGCAGCAGCTGCGCCAGCTGCCCCTTCGTCGATATCGTCGGATTCGACCATAAATTCAGCAATAAATTTGGCGATGTTCTCTTCTCCGACTTCGCAATGCGCTCGAGGACCCCAACGCCATTCATACGACCTACCCTCTTCGATGTCTTCCGCTTGCGTGCGAAGGCGCTTTGTTCCAGCTCCTTTCTTGCCTTTCAAAGCTGCATCTCCGCCGACTTGCTGTCGGTCAAGGTAACCTTGCCTCAAAATATGAGACAGGAAGGTGTCGAGATTCATGGAACGAACGGTTGACGTTGTGTTAAGTTTAATGGGCAGAGCGTTTGGAAGACTTGGAAGACGAAGAGTTTTGAGATGTTGGCGCAGTTCATCTGCGTAATTTTGTTAGACAAGCTGGAGATGGTTAATTTCCAACATACTGTCAGGCATTACACGTCCATTGACCAATACAAGAGCAAGGATGACATATAAAATGCCAATAGACCCTAGCTGGTCACTCCTGGTCCAGGAAAGAAGGCTGCCATAGAATTTAGGTGGTACCTCGCCATCGTCGTCGTCGTCTGCGTCATCGTCAAGGGTCATTGGGAACAGGGTTCCCTGATCGCCACCCTCTTCTTCAAGTATTTCAGGGTAGGTCTGCGCGGCATGCTCTATGATGAGTGGATGCAAGCAGGAACGGACCATGTAGGCCTTGGATCCTTGTGCAGCAGCTGACAAAAAGAGATAAGACTAGTATTGCGAATCAGGTTTCCAATAGTACCTCTCTTCTTGAGCCCGGTTGTAGGACGAGCTTGTGATGATTCACCGTCAGGAGCAGCATCTGCTTCGAGCCCAGCGCGAGAAGGAAGCTCGACAAGTTCCATTCCGAACGCGTCGCGTAGCTTTTGTTGAGCGAACAGAAAAACGCGATTAAATGCCCTTGCAGCTTGTCCAAGTACTTAAGAAAGAAGTTATTTCACGGCATTCGGAAAACAATTTGGCAATTTCCAGTACCTTTCTTGTTGATCTCATCGCGACGTAAGATAGTGCGCCGCTGTTCAACGAAGAGAGCAAGGCGAACAAGGTCGTTCGCTTTTGCTACAATTGCCTAGAGAATAGAGAAAAATATCTTGATCAGCTGAAGCTTCAAAAGCAAGTACGTCCGCCGACATTCTCGCCCTCCTCTTCCATGTCCTCGTTTCCCCCGCCTTCTTCTTCTTGGTCATCGTCCTCATCTTCATCTTGGTGCTGCGTTTGTGGTTGGCTTCTGCCCCCACGTCTCTGGGTTTGCGTAGGCCTCTGAGTTTGAGGTTGCGTCTGGGACGGCCCAGCTCGTGCAGCATTTCTTCTTGCCATGATGGTGTTCTGTAATGGTGGATGATGTGGATAATAAAAACGCGCAGTCACGCTCACGGTTGTGACGCTACGCGTTAATCGTCCTCTCTGCCGTTTTGAAATCTCAAATGCTGATCAACGACCAAAACTTAACAGCCCCACAGATCAGTTATGTTTATTCTGCGGAAGGTTTACACAGTTGAAAAAAGTGACCACAGAGTCCTATTTGGCCGATGATCGGCAACTGTATATTTCTTCTCACCTGCGTCAGCGTCTGCAGGATGTCGCTGATGTCAGTCAGCGCTGTCTTCTCCACCAACCACGTCGTGCGCGTTTCTGCTGCCTTTCAATTCTGCGCTCTTTCTTTCTTTTGTTGTTGCTGTATCATCATTGAAGGGTCGCTATAACTTATCATGTCTACATGGTGCGCACATCTCCATCTGAAACGCTTCGTTTCTGAATATAGCTTTCTAGGTTTGACGTATTTGCCCTTGTCGCAGTTCGTATGCTTCACATCTGGATTCTGGACCACGCTGAACTTTTTTGAATTAGACAATAGCTGTCTTTGGCGCTGTAGCTTATGGCGCTGTGTATGCAATTAACAGCATCAACGAAGGGGTTAATTCGACAAAGGAGAAGTTCGTCTTCCAGTGTTTAGTGTTGGACTTTGTTCTTACCTTTCTCCCAAATCTGCTTTCAGTCTAAAAAGCAAAGGCTATCATGTCTCTTCTAGTGGCGTATCGGTAAAGACACAAAAACGATTCAATAAAGAAGATGAAATCGACGCCGCTCAAAGGTACCTTGTAACCATGATAAAACTTCGTTCGTTACTTGACATTCTATTTTATTTCAGGGGTATAATCAACGTGATGAGTGCCGCTTCATTTCGCAAAGGCGAAGAGCCCGTAGCCCCTCAAATGACGAAGTCTTTATCAAATTCAAGCAGCAAATCAGGCAAGGGTAACAGCACGGAAGACAAGAAGAAGAGGAAAGTATTTGGGTCGAAATCGTAGGGCATTCGTGATGACGAGAAGTTGGTGGAGGGACTCGATGACTTCACTGCCATGCAGTGTATCAGCGGGTGGTTTACTCGGCTGGCAATCTGATCCGTCCATGCTTTCGATCCGTCAAAAATTCAGGTTGTCCGCCTGGTCTCTTCAACTCGCCTCGCGCTCCATCTCGTGCGTTTCATTTCCCGGTGTATTAATATTTATTATCGATTCTGGTGTATGGATGTACGTCTATCAATTTGAACAAGGCTACCTAGGCTGTTGACGATGGCTGAAATTTGAACATATGGAAGTAAATCTTATAACAGGATTTGCATGCAGCAACCTCTGCCACAGGCAGCTTTTTCAAGCTGCAAAGGGCCTTACTCACACCTTTACCACGCAAGCCAATCGATGTTACCTCCGGTATCAAGATTCCATTGTGGACTGGTGGTAATCCTACTGGATAACTGTCGATGGAGGCAAACCAGATTAAGTTATAAGGACCCAGAAGTATGCGCGTCAAGTCTCCGCCGATGATTGGGATGAAGATCTAAAATTAATTGAGGAGCGGTGTTGTTGTTAAAACCGATATGTACTCCTTCAACGATAGGTCCTGGAATTGCTAGGTAAGATTGTGACTTTGGTTGTCTTAATGAAGCAACGTCAAGGGCTTCATCGGACGTCGGAGGAGGGACAATCGAAATATTGAAGCCGTGGCCCAAAAGCTATTGGAAGCGCCCATCGCTTTGTGTGTGCACCCCGTCCAAAATTTTCGATATGTCTGCCAACCGATACTTTTCCAAATTTACTGAACCTTACGTCTTTTCGACAGGGATCATATCCCTTTATGGGCATCGAATTTGCCATTAGCCTCAATTCGTACCTCTTCTAACTCTCGAGATAGGCTGTCAACGATCGGATTCGGATTCGACTACTTGACTAATGGGTTCATCCCCCAGTTCTGGATCTAACTTTGGCGAATGATCGCCTGATTGAATGCATCCGGTAACTTCTTTATCAGAGGACAAGTGGCCTTTTCATGACTGCCAGTGTCGAAGAATCAACTAATAGCGCTCAGGTTTGGATCCGGTCCCTGTCGTTCTTAACTGACTTTTCTCATATATAAACACTTCTCAGTTGGCTACACCCCTTCGTTGTGGATCATCATGCTCACTTCAAATACCGCCCAGTTGTCGAATGGCGTTCAGCTGTTTTACACTGATTCTGGTTCAGTAGCAAACTCTTCGGATTACACGACCGTTATCTTCGTGCATGGAACTGGAATCAACGGTCGTGAGTAGTCAAATCCGATTATTTCAACCCAGCGATTTTCTCTCTAACGAGAAGTTATCCCACAGATGTTTTCGAAATTCTGCACCGCGTTGCTGCCTCTAGAAATCTTCGGACCATCTCAGTTAATCGACGAGACTATCCTGGCTCAACCCCTTTCACGGACCAGGACCTCGTTGACGTGAAGAATGGGAAACAAGGCAGCATAGATTCATATGCTGTCCTGATGGTAGATTTTATCTGCTACGTGGCGGATAACCTCCAGATACCACCTGCTTCCGTTGACCACTCTTCTGGAGGAATTGCCCTCGTTGGATGGTCTCATGGTGGCGCAGTGGCCCTTTGGACGCTGTCCAACCCTGAAGTCGTGTCCTGCCCACAGATTGCCACACTTGAGAAATTTCTTAAGACAGTTATTATGTACGGTATGTCATTCTCTCTTAAAATTGCGGATCCTCATCCTAAATCTCTTCAAATTGTAGATTCGGCTGTTCAGTCTCTAGGTTTCCCTGTGCCAAAAGCAGAACCCGTTGGCGATGAGCCTAAAAGCACGGAAGAATACTTTCAAAAACTTCCGCTATGGCTCACCTGTTACTTCGATCATCCAGTCGATTGGAATGGCGACGTAAACCTCCTCGATCGCCGCTTTACTTCTGGCAAGGCAACATGGAACATCTTATCTGAAGAAGAGAAAGCCAGTTTCGCCACCTGGCAAGCGATGAACCGTTTCGAGCTCCCCATGTAAGGCACCGCCTACATTGAGTTCAACATACGAATTAGTTACACTTTAATCTAGGTACGAGGAACCAATGCTATCAACTCAACAACGTGCTACTAGACGAGTTCTTTGGGACGACGATCTCGCTCGTACGTTCTGTCCTTCCGTGACGTTTGGCTGTATTTCGACGGGAAGGTCCTTGTGGTTATGTCGATTGGGATCGCGTATGCTGGAGGAAAAATACAACGAACTCACTTCAAAAGGAGCTCGACTTCGCCGTTTGAAGATTGTTCATATTGCTGATGGAAGTCATCTGGTACGCTTGTCAGGTGTATCGGAAGTCAGAGCCCTGATGTTTCTTTCTTTAGGCTCATTACGATCATACCACCGAATTCTTGAATGCCATCGAATTGCTAGCCAAGCCCAGGGCACCTTGAAACTACTGGATGAACTCCAGCAACAATGATTTGAGACCGGGGCGGGGGGTAGCTCGTCATAATTTACAAGTAAAATGATACTAAACTGATATCTCGTATGTACTACTAGAATATTTCGTGGGCTGCGACGGTCGATGAATACTCATTTGTCCTTAATGTTTCAAATCCAGACAATGTCCTCTAGCTGGATCTTTAGACCACCGGCCGCCGACATACCTTTCAACTCAGCTTTAACTACATCGGTCGGCGTCCTGGTTTCTTCTTCTAAACAGGCAAGAGCTGAAGCTTTGAATACGAACGATAACAGCGGCTTTAGTATCCAAGGACTGGCTACCGCCAGCGACTCTATGTTAGAGGAATCAGAGCAAGTTTGATCTTGATCTTCCAAAGAGCGACCCCTCCGGCATCGAAGTGTTTGAACAAGTGCCTTTCCAAATTCAGACTCAGGTTTTGCTGTGATCGAGCATGACACGTCCTGAATCGGCGACTCCGATTCCGACCTTCTGCCCTTGGTGTCGTGGTCAGGTTGTTGAGATTGGGCATCAGCCAAGCCATGGCGGAACACGACTGGGCCAGAGAATGAGAAATGCTTGAGATTTTGTAATATTGGGGGGTTGTCGGGGTGTGGATCTGAAGTGGTAGGATAGGATGGTAACAATGTAGAGGATAACAGAGGGGATGCAGGTACTAGTGGGATGAGGTGGGGATGTATGTGAGTGGATGATGGTGTCACCGAATTACCTCCCTCTTCCAGGAGCTCGGGTGATCTGTCCGAATCGATACCCTTCAATTTGGACCTGGGTTCCAGCAGCTGAATCGAGGTAGGATACTCCACATCTATGCTGACCTGTTCGGAGCAGTTATGGTGGAGCATATCCGTTAATGGGACTTTCAGCAAGTCTATAAACCACCATACGCAGAATGCGGCTGTGGACTGCTCGGCCTTGGAAGTAATGTCAATTTCCAGATCTTCTAGTAATGGTAGAAGGGCTAGGAACTCTCTCAACTCCTTCTCAAGTAATCCTATTGGTTGAACGAACCACTCAAGCTCACCGACAACGAACTTGCGGATGTGGATCAATTCCGTTGGGCACCCGGTAGCTTTGAGTAAGACAGGGTACAATTCGGGATAGACAATTTCTTGGGTTGGGGCGGTGATGATCAACGTGTCGAGGGTGGGTAAAGAAAGGTGTGAGAGGAGACGAAGCAAGTCTTCCCAGACTGCGCTGTAGATAATGAGGGTTTCGAGATGTTCGAGTCGAATAGGTTTTTCCGGATCAGCGATCATTCTATCGACGTCGTTCAATAAGATGGTGTAAATACGACACCATGTGAGGTTGAACGTAAGAGGCAAGGCGTAGAAACATTCATCGAGGTAGACGTGTTGGATGGTGAATCGCTTCAATTGGTCCCATTGGACGGAAACATCAGTGAGATAATATCCGTTTAGATGGAGACACTCCAGAACAGGTGCGTGTTCAAAAAGTTTGAGGCGTTTCCTTCGTGAAGGAGAGAGACTACAGTCGGTCCAGAGAGGCTGGGTCGAAATGGTTGTGAGGATATCAAGCTTCTCTTTGATAACTTCGAGGAGGGGGTACCAGTCTTCCGGAAGGACATAATTGATAGCACTCCACCGATTGGCGGTGCCTGCGAGTATATTTACGAAATCTTCAGGTGTCGAAGACGCCCACTCTTCTTCGTTCTCGAAGCAGAGGTTGATGATGAGAGGACACACTCCAGAATGACTGAGCCAGTCGGATAGAAGACTGGTTTGAGTTTCCCAACGGCTTGTTGACAAGCATAAGGAAACGTGGCTCCAGATACGGGGCGTCGACCAAACAATGGCGCGCCATTGTTTGCATACGCTGCCCAAAACGAGTGGAGTAGTCTTGCGGTGTCGATTCTTTGTATCGCCTAAGAACCTATCGGAGTCCGCATGACATATGGTTGTAAACAGCTCTGCAAGAACCTCTACAGGTAAATGGTTTACAGGGACTAAGAGGTTTGCTTCAGGGTCATGACCAGACTTTGCTGGTTGTTCAACTTCGTGAGGAACTTCTAGTGCCAATACTGGATGTTCTGGCAGTGGGGGTGGGGCTGATGGACGAGGCTCAGGAAGCGATATTCCTTGCTCTTTGGAAGAGTGAGATGTACAAGGTAAGACTTTAATACATTCGAGATTTGGGCCAGTCGAACCGGAGAGAACGGGTTGTATATGTTCCAAAGTCGAAGAATGAGGGTCGCAAAATCTGGCAATCAAGCTCCTGATAGATAGCGGCATCTTCGCCAGCACTGAGAGTGTTGGTAAACACATGGTCAGAGATTATTCAAATGTTGGGTATTCGACAGACCTAGGGCTTTTGGGCGCTCGTCTTGTAATAAAGTATAGGGAGAAAATGAATCACTTTCAAAAGGCGTCTTGCTTCAATTTTGACTCTTGAGGCAATGAGTCTATGACTCCAGTTGGTGTTGGTCAAGTCATTCTGACTGAGTCAAAGGGCAATGCTCAACTTCTCCACTTGCAAGGGTTGACAAGACCAATTGGGGCCAGTGGAAAACGTGCAATCCCACGAACTCCAATAATCTAATCTTCTCACCATTGCTTTATCTGGAAAAGTTGATCCTATGAAGTCATCCGATGAATCTTGGACTCAGAACTTCATTCCTCCGAATATCAAAACAATCATTAGTTCCAGTTCAAGTTCGCACAAGATATATCTCACAAATGTCTCAGCCTTATGTTACCGAAGAACAAGCAGCCATGACTGCTGTGCGACGAGCTTCACAGCTGGCATCATCTGTCTTCAATAAGCTAGTCAAAGCCGAGACTTTGACCAAGGACGACAAATCCCCTGTAACCAGTGAATTCTTTCATCAAAATCCACGAATGGTTTGAATCTCTAACTTTATCTTCAAAGTTGCCGACTTCGCTGCGCAAGCAGTGATTTCGACCATTCTACACAATGCCTTCCCAACAGATCTCATTGTTGGGGAGGAAGATGCCTCGGAGCTGAGGAGTCCCAATAATGCCGAAGAAAGAGAAATGCGAGAGCGCATTATATCTTTGGCCAATGAAGCACTTACGAGCGAACTGATGTTAGGGGATAATCCAACTTGGGGTATCGGTCCTGGTACTGCCAAGAGTGACTCTGAAATACTAGATGCCATCGACAGGGGAAATTATCAAGGAGGAAGTCAAGGAAGTATGCAATGTATATTGATTTGCACTTGTGCAATTAGCTTATCCAATTGTAGGAATGTGGACAATCGACCCAATCGACGGGACTAAAGGCTTCCTTCGCGGAGATCAGTATGCAGTGTGTGTATCCCTCATCGTAGACGCGCAAGTACATGTCGGCGTTCTTGGATGTCCCAATCTACAAAAAAATCCCGAGCATCCTGAAGAAGGCAACGGCTGCATGTTCGTGGCCATCCGAGGTCAGGGCACACGACAGGTTCGTGGTATTTTCCAGTGTTTCCGACCTAGCTCACCTACCGTTTTATTAAGATGACCTTGTCTGGGTCAAATCCAACGTTCGTCAAAATACCACCCACGAATTCTCCTGAATCTCTCTTCCTTCTCGAATCCGTTGATCCATCCCACTCATCTCACTCTTTCAACTCTACGGTATCGAATCTCTTAAAGATTACACAACCATCAGTGAGAATGGATAGTCAAGCAAAGTATGGCTCTTTAGCACGATCAGGAGGTATCTATATGAGAATGCCAACTGGTGCGGGATATAAAGAGAAGATTTGGGTACGTTTCCCGAGTCATAGAATTTTGTCTATTTTTCATCCCATATCATAGGATCACGCGCCTGGCTCAATAATAATCGAGGAAGCCGGTGGAGTGGTTAGTGACTCAAGAGGTGAACCACTCAACTTTGGTTTGGGAAGAACCCTAGGAGATAATTTTGGTGTTATCGCTTGTGGCAAGGACACACACAGTGGAGTGTTAACGGCAGTACAACAGGCCTTACAAGAGGAAAAATCAAAAGCATAACGGTTTTATTATTTATCTGTAGCAACCAGATTCTTCTGCAATGGATGTACAAGTTTGAAGAGTTATACACTTGGAAATACTTCTTGATCGCATCCACTAATGACGAACATCCGGATCATAGACAGGCCGGTCACTAGCACTAAGCAGTGGGACAGAGCCACGAGGCTCGTTCTTGACTCAATATATGTCATCGCATACCAGTACTCTTCTCTCTTGGCTCCCGGCGTCTTTTGGCTCAAGGTAGCCCGCCTTCAAGTCTTACAGGTGATTACTAGTCCACGACGTCGATTCTCTTATTAATTCCCATTCCATATCAAGTTGTTGACCTGATGATATCTGTACTTCCTAAGCTCCTAGCAAACCTCTGTGATCCATGTCGTATCAGCCTTTCAGCCGCACTCTCTGAGCTTCAAGAGCTCGAGTCTGAGTCTGAACCAAAGCATCCACCGCCGCTGGAGAGGACAAATGTCGTCTCATCTGAGAAGGAGCAGGCAGTTCCCCCTTTGAAACGGACGAGGAACCTTTCTTTCTTTCGCAGTTTTGTGAGCTCAAGAAGCCATTCTCCTGGGATAAATAACCAGAGGAGTCAAGTTCCAAATCGTATTACCACTTCCAACTATGACCATAACTTGCAGCTCTCGTTCAATCGCCTTCCCGTCGAATTGCTTCTCGACATCTTCGTTCATATTTGCCACTCCGACTACGACAAATACCTTTGGGATAAAGAACGCTTCAAGAAGACAACCCCACTCACTCTCGGCGGCGTATGTGGATACTGGCGCAACACCGTCTGGAGGTATCCTCCTCTCTGGAGCCACGTCTATCTTTTCTTATCGGAGAAGAGGTATACGAGACAGATGAAGATACTGGACTTTTGGCTCGAGCGCTCAGGAAATCAGCCTCTACTTCTCAACATTTCGCTGGTTAAAGAAGAAGCTTGGGACGCTAAACGTATACCTGACTCCATGATCGACATCCTCCTTAAACATTCAACCCGGTGGAGAGCTATCTCTTGGGTGTTACCAGAAGCGTGGTATCCTCATCTAAATCAGATTAGACCCAAGCTGGACAACCTCTACTCGATATGTACCCAACCTACATATAAAGATGCCGACCAGAGTCCTACATTGAGGGAGAGGTTGATCTTCCTTGACTCTGCACCGAAGTTGGAAAAGGTTCACCTCAACGGCTACTACCTCACCGATGTCCCACTGCAGTGGATTCAACTCACGCATCTTACTCTCCAACAAGTCTACATCGACGAGTGTTACTACGCTTTTCATCGCTCGCCAAATCTCGCAAGGTGCAAGATCTCGAAGCTCTTGGTCAACGATGTCAATCGGACAGTTGAATGCCCGTCTTCACAGATACACATGGAGAAAATGAAGAAATTCATCCTGCACGCATCGTCCTGGAAGGATGCTGTAGAGTTGCTGGGACATGTGTCCCTTCCAGCTGTGGAAACGCTCGATTTGAGCGGCTCTCAAGGAGATGCAACATTTGAGCAGCTGTCGAAGGCGATTCTTTCTGCGATTGGGGATCTTAAAGTTGGGTGCAATGGCGATATGATCGTTGCGTCCTCCACACTCACTAGCCTCGCCTTACGAGATGCCAATCTCGATTTCAAAAGCGACTCTTCAACAGACACAGAGTTGAAGAGCCTACTTCTTCAGCTACCGTCGCTGGAGACGCTTGATATCAAAGTCACGAACCGCAGTGGAGAGAGGACGATGTTTTGCATGTGGTGGTTCATCGAGCTCCTCAAAGCTCATCCGCTCAATAGCGTACGGGATAACAACTCTCCTTCATCTGCGCCCTCATCAAGCGAGCAAGTTCAAGTTCCTGCGCCAACGGAGGAGCTTCCTCCAACACCTAAACCTGACGATGTAGCCTTTCACCTCCCTAATCTCCGACATTTTGTATTCGAGGTCCCAGAAATCCTCACTCATTCTTTTAAATCCCACCATTGCGCGCTTGATGGGCTTGACTGTGACATCACAGACCGGCGATTCATGGAAGCTCTACTTGAGCTGCTAAAACAACGCAGCTACAGGGGTAGTCTATTCCGTCGGAGAATCGTCGACGAGGACGCTTCAGCAGCCAACCTACCGTTGAGGGGCAGACTGAAAGAGTTTTGTCTTAAATCTGACGGTTTTTTAACAGTTATTGAATCACCAAGCACCGAAAGCATTCCGGAGATGGTACGAAAGACATGGAAGAACTTCGAACAACTGAAGACAGATGACTTTTCGTTCAAGCTGGAAATGGGAGATTGTAGATGGAATATATCCTCTTGAAAAAGAGCAGACATAGCTCACGTTGTACTCATATTCGAAGACAGTCAAATGGTAGACATTTACTCCTTCCTGACAATACTTCCGCAAGCGCAGCGCTCAGCGATTGGAACATGCCGTGTATTACTACTACTCGATTGAACACAGGAGTTTTTTCTTGTGAGATCATGCGGTGACGGTGTCACGCGTGATAGCGTGTAACATCCACGTCGACGAGATCTGTCCAACTTGAAAGTACTTGTCGTCCCCCAACTCACGCGTCTCGTTGTCCCTCATCCACTTAAACTTCATCATGGTAAATCGTTATAGGTTAAGATGAATAAAATGTATAATATTTAACATTTATACTAGGCGGCCGCAACGGTATCCGACTCCGTGCCTATTGAAACGGCTCATGAGGATATGATTGTGCGTGTTTCTGTCCCTGAGCAAAGGTTGTCAGAATACACAATGATTATTCATATTTTAGCATGACGCCCAACTGGACTACTATGGCAAACGATTAGCAACGTGCTCTTCAGATCGTACAGTTAAAGTCTTTGACGTGATTGATGGTGAAACGCAAAGGTCGCCTGGACATACGCTCAAAGGGTAGGATTTCCTATTCATTCCTAAAAAAAACTTTGTCTGAACGTTCTTCAGGCACACAGGACCCGTCTGGCAGGTTGCTTGGGCTCATCCAAAATATGGGCATATCCTGGCTTCATGTTCATACGATGGCAAGGTCTTGATCTGGAAAGAGCAACAAGGTCAAGGAAATGCGAGCGGGGGATGGATAAAGATTAAAGAACATACACTACATACAGCCTCTGGTATGTCAGATAGCTTTCTGTGCTCATGTTTTTGGAACGATGAAATGCTTCACAGTTAATTCCGTTTCATGGGCACCCCATGAACTTGGGGCCATTCTGGCTTGTGCATCATCGGACGGAAAAGTTTCTGTCCTAACATTCAAAAGTACGTCCAAAAGTTCAATCAAATTTCCACACGATTCTCACCTGGAGCCCTCCAGACGATGGCCAGTGGGATGCCGATATTTTCACTGGTCACGCAATTGGCTGCAACGCAGTCTCCTGGGCCCCTGCAGTTCTTCCCGGCTCACTCATCACGCCTCAACAAACGCCTGCGCCGGGCCAACCGCCTGCTTCACAGACACCTATTAAACGCTTCGCCAGCGCAGGTTGTGACAATCTTGTTAAAATATGGGGCTATCGCGATCAGTCTTGGGTCGAAGAAGAGACTTTGGAGGGTCATACCGACTGGGTTCGTGATGTTGCTTGGGCACCAAATATTGGACTTCCCCGCTCGTATATTGCCACCGCTTCCCAAGACAAGACAGTGCTGATCTGGGCGAAAGACACGCCAACGTCGCCTTGGGTGAAAACTGCCTTGGATCCCTCAAGTACGATTGTTAGTCCGACGGGCGCACCTCCACAAGCCGGTAAATTCCCAGATGTTGTTTGGAGAGTGTCATGGAGCCTGGCCGGCAACCTGTTAGCTGTTAGCTGCGGGGACGGAAAAGTGACCCTCTGGAAGGAGAATCTGAAAGGCATTTGGGAATGTGTTAGTGATATGAGCAGTTAGATGCTTGGTAGAGCACTCAGATTTATTACTTTTCAATTGGATAAATTCAGCTAATTCTGCAACCACTTTTGGTCCGTCCAAAAATCAAAGCTAAACCCCGGGGCTATAAACTTGTATCAATTTTGGCCAAATGCGCGCCTGCGACATGCACAAGTGGTGGCGTGGCGCGTATCACGGGACATAAACAAAGCCAGATGACGCGACTTGGAGGCCATAAAATGGAACAGGGGGTCGGGACACCTGCCCTTCTGTCTCACTGGCACCACCACTTTGTAACTGCTACAGATATACATCTCCAATCCGCACTAAAATGTGTAAAGCGTGTGATGGCGATTTGTTCTTTGACTACGGTCTTTTCGGTGGTCGAGGAAGCAGGTATGCCGACCCATTTGGCTTTGACGGCGACGTGGACCGCAGGAGCTTCGCGTCTGTTTCTCAGAGAGCTCAAGGCGCGTTAGAAAACGTAAGTGTCCATTTTTTATTGGCTCCATGCAGTCGAGGTCTGAATATTTGACGCGTCTTTTCCATTATCTTTCTCCATACTTTTTACACCCTACCGACGCGTCGTTTAAGGCAAAGCGCCTTTTTATAGATTACCTCGCTAAAGTCGACACCTCGAAGGGACCAGTCACTTCTGAAATCATTAACTTTCATCTCGTTCCCGACATGCGTAAGGCATTTAACAAATACGTGAGAGAATACGGTTGCACGTAAGTTCTTTCCCGATTCGCATATGGGTCCTCTGCCTTCATTGGGTGTATATCAATGTTCTTTGGATGAGCTAATAGCACTTGCTTTGACGCGGCATGATAGTCGCTGATTGTGGCAAACTTCCATCAAGAACATCTACTGACACCATTTTTATTACGACAGCGCGACTTCTCGGCAATTGTCTCGTGCCGAACAAGATCAAATCAATAAAACCCGTAAATCTGTAAATACTTCTGTATCTTTTGACTTCGTATCCTTAAAGCTTACCACTTTTTACCAAGTTGCTCTGGTATACCTCCGTAAAAGTGACTCCAGAGGCTCAACAAACATATCTTGAGAAACATCCGGCCAAACAAGGGAGCACGAGGGCCAGTACCTCATCTACTGTTGGACCTTCGACATCTCCAGTGGCTACAGCTGTATCGGCTTCTCCGCCTTTGCGAGACATCACTCACCGGAAAACGATGCAGAAGATGAACCAAGCCGCTGTTGCACATGCGGCTCAAAATCCGAGCATCGAGAAACATATCGCCCAGAAGAAAGTTTAAACCGCATCTACAAACTTCTGATGTTGTGTTGCTATGCTGGTTTCTGCACTTCATCGATCATGTACTTTTTATTATCCGGCTAACATGCCTGACTATCGCGATTTTTGACATCCCCTCTTCATATTACAAGCTTACGCGCGAACTGCTATAGTTTTATGCTTCTTATACTTAAGTAGTCTTTACTTTTTGATTAAGTCTCTTGCTTCCAATGAATAATTTTATCCCCGCCAAATGCAAAGGAATAAAGATATGTCAAATTGTATCATGCTAGATAAATGCAGAGTGGCGAGTTGCTTCAAGGGTCATGATATGCTATTCTAAATCATTATAGGTATAAATAATAGTCTATGGTAAATAGAGACCTTGTACATAGATTGTAAAGCTGGATCTATGGATGGTAAGCCGTACCTTTACGAACTACTTTTTGGATGCCGCAAGCATGTTTTTGCGATACTCTTCCTCAAGCTCCTTCTGGACGTTGGGGAGAACCGGCATATGGTGCTGAAGCGGGGACATTAGTATAGCTTAAAGAGCGGCGGTAGAGATAAGCAACACACCTTATACTCCATACTGAATTCTCCTTTGCCTTGAGTAGATCCACGAAGCTGATTCGAGTAGCCGAACATGTCATTAAGGGCCACCTCTGCATTTGCGGTGAACTCATCATCCCGAACTTCGCTATCCACAATGGTTCCTCTGCGTGTGTTGATGCCTCCAATGACATTACCTAAACAAAGAATAAGAAATTAGTATATTCAAAGCGAGAAAAGGTACCTCGAACATACTTTGGAATTCAACTGGAGCGACCACCTCAACATTCATGATCGGTTCGAGGATGACAGGCTTAGCGAGCTTGAAAGCTTCACGGAATGCACCGATTGTGGCAAGACGGAAAGCCAGTTCACTGGAATCAACGGCGTGGAATGCACCATCTTTCAAGACTAGGCGGCATCCAGAAACTGAGTTGCCAGACAGTGAGCCCTTTTCTAATGCTTCATAGAATCCCTAAACTCGCGATTAGATTTAAGCGATATTAAGAGCTTGGCACCAAATACACACCTTCTCGACCGCAGGAATGAAGTTAGTTGGGATATTTCCTCCCATAACGACACTTTCAAAGGCGACATCTTTTCCTGTTTCAGGGTCCACTTCCATAGGCTCAATGAAACCGACAACTTTGGCGTATTGACCAGCTCCGCCGGTCTGCTTCTTGTGTGTATACGTAAACTCGGCTCGCTGGGTGATAGTCTCTCTGAAAGCCACACGTGGCTTGCCGGTAATGCAATCAGTGTTGTATTCACGACGCATCCGCTCGACGTAAATCTCGAGATGCAGTTCACCCATGCCGGAGATGATGGTTTCTTTGGACTCGTGATCGATGTGAACTTTGAAGGTGGGATCCTCCTTCTGGAAACGATTGAGAGCGCGCGAGAAGTTGGGGGTTTCTTGACCTTTGGGTTTAATCGAGAGCGAGATGACGGGGTCGGGAACGAACATGGAAGTCTACGCCTATGGTTAGCACACATCGTGTACGATACTAATTTCTAAAGCGCACCATGGAGTAGCTTGTCGAACCATCTGTGAAGGTATCTCCCGATGAACACTCAACCCCGAACATTGCACAAATTTCACCAGGCCCAATGGATTCGACGTCCTAGAAAGTTGAATTATGAGTTTATGGGTGCTTAAACAAGAGCACTGTAATCGTACCTCCATTTCATTACTGTGCATCCTCACCAATCTTGGAACCTTAACTTTCTTGCCAGTCCTAGCATTGAAGATCTGCATTGACTTCTTCAGTGTGCCTTGGTACACTCTCATGTATGTAAGTTGACCGAAACGACCTTCCTCGAGTTTGAACGCCAATCCAACGAGAGGCGCTTCAGCAGCAGGAGTAAGAGGTACTTGAGGAGATGCGGCCGGGAGGCTGGTATCATGGGCAAGAACCTCTTTCTCATTTGGCGTAGGGAGGTATTGGCAAACACCGTCAAGAAGAGGTTGAACACCTGTGTTCTTGATCGCTGAACCCATAAAAACTGGGCTAAATTTGAGGTTAAGAGTTGCCCGACGGACGGCAGCAGCAATGTCGTTGTTGGAAGGCGTCTCGTCCATAAGTACGATTTCTCCAATAGTTTCATCGACCTCAGCGAGCTGGTGAATGAGTTCCGTGCGTTTAGTAGTTGCAAGTTCCTTGACCGATTCAGGAATATCCTCGGAAACGACAACTTCGCTCCTGTTTAAAGCATTAGCGCATTTAGATGAAGGCCTCGAGCACAAAACATACCCCTTGACACCCTTGTTGTAGATAGCCTTCCAATGAACCAAATCGACGACACCGCTGAGATCTTCTTCAACGCCAATGGGAACTTGAACGGCAGCTGCAGGTATCCTGAGTTTAGTCCTAATCTGATTGATAATCCTCCAGGGGTTTGCGCCAGGTCTTCAAAGTAAAAGATGAAATTAATAGGCGAAATTGAGGGACAACTAAAAGCAACTGACCGGTCCATTTTGTTGATGAAGGAAATCCGAGGAACATTGTACCGCCGCATTTGCCTGTCAACTGTTGTGGTTTGACTCTGAAACTTCATGAGAAACTTAATTTATAAGCAGTGCAAGAATTCCATACTTGAACACCAGCGACAGCGCAGAGAACCAGAATAGCACCATCCAATACACGAAGAGCCCGTTCGACCTCAATAGTGAAATCGACGTGTCCTGAGGAAAAGGTAAATGAAAAACTCCAACTGCGATAAGAACAAAACGCACCTGGTGTATCTATGATGTTAACCGCATACTTCTGTTTAGAGTTGTCCGCAAGATTTGTTGCCTCCCAGTCGCAAAAGGTGGCTGCGCTCTGAATGGTAATTCCTTTCTCCCTTTCCAAATCCATACTGTCCATCTTGGCGCCGACGGAGTCCTTTCCGCGGACCTAAATATACATACGTGACACTGTTAGTAAAGTTCAAGCTCATGTCAAGAAGTTATTGCCTACTTCATGAATATCCCGAATCCGGCCAGTGTAGTACAGAATACGCTCAGTAAGGGTCGTCTTTCCGGAATCAATATGCGCTGAAACGCCAATGTTCCTCTGGAAGGTAAGCCTTTCGTGGTCCTGATCCGTCAGAGGGTGTCGGGGTGCTGCCGGAGCCTCCTCCAAGACGGGCTCTTCCTTCAGAGCTGCTGCAGTGGCAGCGTGTCGCCGTTTCCCTTGAGAAGGAACGACATTACGCCATGAAGGTTGAAGAAATGAGCGCGTCGAGCACGCGGCTACCCACGTCCTCGAATGCAACATCGTCAGCGAAAGGAAAGGGGGACTTGTCAAAATTTCGACACGAGAGCAGCCGAGATTTATGGATTAGGTAATCCGGAACGCGGGCCCGTTCAGGCGCTTCTTTCGCTTCCGGCGCTTGTCATTCAGAGCGCATCCCAACAATATACAGCAGACAAGGAGGATTAAGTACCAAAAATACAAGTATAAGTACGCCCTCAAAAACTGAGCTAAGTGTTCAACCGAAAAAGAGACGAATTAGGCCGAGAGGCATGGGAAATTCGTAAAAGCACGACGCGATGCATGGGCATGCTAAACTGATATGGCCAGTTTAATAAAAACCTCACGATTATGAGCAGCCTAACGCCAACAGAGATGGAGGGAAAAGTTCTATATGTCGTTATAAAAACACAGAAGTAGCTAGTGAAATCGAAATGGCAATGTGGATGAAGAAGAAATGTGCAGACTATAAGATCTAAATGGCAAAAACTAGTCCAATACCAATAAATAAAACTGCCTTCATGTCGGCAGCCCAAGCATTACGACGCGTGTTGGCAGTTTGCCTCGTAGTAGGAGTGGGTGACTTGGTCGCTCCGGTGGCTGTCGTTGTCGTTGAAGTGCGAGTGACGTTAGTAGCTAGCTTGTTGGCGGGCTTAATATCTACGAAGGAGATACGTTAGCTTATCACGATGGGTGATATTAGTTCTTCAACTCACATTCTTCAAAGGTAGGGAACTTAATGTCTTTCTCCACATAAGGTTGTGTAATATTGTTGGCAACGCATACGGGCACGATACTCTGTGAGATTATCAAGGCTCAGATGTCGATACGTCAGAGTTTGCAGCTTACCTTGAAAGTAGCTTTGAGTTTGCCGTGCCACTTCATCGCAGTCGACATGGTGAAATCGTTCAACTCGTGCATCAAAAGCATCGCTCCTTCCTGTTGTCACCAAAGATGTTATCCAAAGCGTCTGAGCCATTAGATCGACTGAAGTACCTGATCATAGACACCTTTGTTGCAATCATCTATAAGACCTTGATATTGCGCATCGACCAATTCAGGCGTATAGTTAGGCGTTGAACCAACTTGCCAGTCTTCGGAGTCAGTATTCCAGAGAACATTCCGAAGGCCCAAGCCATGCGCAATAGCCCGGACACGATCGTCGACGTCGCCGTATGGCGGCTGGTAGACCCAATGAGTTTTACTGTGACCGATATAATAGGATTTTCGACATACCCTCCAGCAAGTACAAGTAACACCTGCAGCAATTTTGATCGATTGCATCTAAAGGTCTCGATGAGGTTTTAGTCGTTATTCAGAGTTGGATTCACTAACGGCTAAAAAGCAAGAGCGTTGAGCTAATACGTATCTGTTAGAGTAGACAGAGTGACTTACTGTAATAGAGCTCAGCAAAGACGTCTTCGCTGGGCAGGGAAGTCACTAAAAGGTGTCAACTAAAGTTCAAGGGTCATCAATATATGCTTACTAGCTTGATGAGACCAGCCGTCTGCGAATTTATGAGGATCTTTGGGAAGTTATTAAAAGAAAGGTGTACTCACGAACACAGACTTCATGGCCTAAGATTCTCGGATAAGATTTTCACTCCCCAGCTATGAAAAAAGATTGACGCACCATCCTTCACAGCTCTCTGGGCTTCCAATGGCCAATCCATAACATTGCTCCCGATGAAAAACATTGCTAGTGTGCCGGTCGACGAAAACTCGCCGAGATAGGTGAAGAGTTACGTACTAGCTTTCTGATTCTCCTTCTTCAAGTAATCGTAGAACGCGTTATGAGTACAATTCGGCCCATCGTCGAATCCATAGCCTAAAGTACGAGGCTGTAGAGCTCAAGTCAGTTAAGATCTTCATACAGCGACGTCTAAATACCTCAGGGACTACATAGATATCTTCCGGAACGTTGGCCACCTTGGGTTTCGTACATTTTGTTGCGGTCCACCAGCAATCAGGATCATCCGGTGGGTACGCAGCTGCATCAAAAGTTTCTCCCGCAGCCGGCTAAACTGCATGTAAGTATATGAGAGGCCATACTCAAAGTTACAACAACACACCTTTGTATCTATTGGAGGGACCGAATCCTTGATAGCCGACCACTTCGCCTGAGCGTTCGCATCCTCTGGCAATATATGAGCCACAGTCCAGAGAGGTGGAAATGATCCCGCTGCGTTGACCATGGGCGCATACGCGTATGGTACACACTCTTGTGAAGAGTCTAAATATCTCTTGTGTCAAAAAGAGAAGAATTGAAGCAATGGACTTGTCTTGCCTGCAGTACTGGCAGGACCTGCATCCAATCCAGGACTTGTATCACCAGAACTCGATTCCGAGTCCACTCCCTGCGCTTTGATTTGGGCGCCAGATAAAGCAAAAAGGCCTAGAGTAAGCACAGCAAGTATCATCTTCTTGGATGAAATCGAATGTTCTGATGAGCGAGATTAAGGTTCGGTAACAGATGTTGCGTAAAACGAGGGTGAGATTCAAAGGCTGAAGCAGAATCCGAGCAATAGTTAAAGGCGGTATAGAAAAAAGTGTTGACAAGGCGAGAAAATGAAATTGAGGGCGGGGACTGAGAGGTGTTGGTGGCGGCTTGCAGAGCTCGCTCAAGTCATATACCGATCGGAAGTGGCTAATTCAATCGGCCAGCCACCTCAGTAGCATGGCAAACAGGATGTGTGCGGGCGACATGGTCAGGCTTAAAATCGGTAACCTGTAAGAGAAAATGGGCATGCTCGAAAGCTGGAGTCCTATTCAACTTCTGTGGTTGACCAGGCCAAAATTAAAGTCGAGACCCTTGGGGTAAGCGGCCAACCAGTCGTCAGTTACCGGAGCGAAGCCGGGTTCAAAGTAGGCAATTCAGAGAGAAAAAGTCAAGGCAGAGCAGAGCTCTCGTCATCGGGAAAATGCGGACACCACCGAGACGTAGTATCAGAACTTCACTTTGAGTGGCGCAATGTGCTCGAGACATGTTGCCCGTTAAACTTGCGGGTTGAGACTCAGTTCATGACAAGTATTGGTTGAGAGTGAAAGTTGGAGTTTGTGCCATCAACTGCTGTCAACTGGGGCGTGTAAAAAATGAGCATAGAAGACAAAATAATACACTGAAGGGGAGTCGAACCCCTGCCGCTTGCTTGGAAGGCAAGCATGATAACCGCTTCACCATCAGTGTGTGATTACAGAGCTGATGCAACAAAATACAACTAGGTACATAAGCTCCGCTGATATGCGACACCTTGAACGGCCGCGCCATTGTCCCATCCCATCAACATAAACCCGGGATTGTCAGTGGCCACCATGCAGCACTTTGGCAAGGCCGCACTCCGAGTCACCAAAAACTACACAAAAGGTTACTCAGACACTCAGGCCAAAGTTCGCGATGCTACGTCGAATGATCCTTGGGGGCCGTCAGGAACTCAGATGAACGAAATTGCGCAGCTGACTTACAACCAGTGAGTGTTTAAGCTTATAGCTCACATCAGCCAGTTGGATGAACTGATATCGATGTCAATAGGAATGATTTCATTGAAATTATGGAGATGTTGGACAAGCGTCTTAATGACAAAGGAAAGAACTGGCGACATGTCTTCAAGGTGAGCAACCGTTACGTTCGTTCCCGCTGACTGACAGCTGACGAACACATTCCGGACGGTTATGAACGCTGTAGAGTTTAACAGTGCTGGACTATTGCCTTCACCAGGGCTCAGAAAATGTGGTCATTTACTTCCGAGATAACATCTATGTGATCAAAACTCTCAAAGAGTTCCAGTACATCGACGAAGATGGCAAGGACCAGGGCGCCAATGTTCGTCAAAAGGCTAAAGACATCACTAATCTCCTTATGGATGAAGGTCGTTTACGCGAGGAAAGAAGGTCGCGAGCTTCAATGAGAGATCGTATGATTCGTGGCACCAATGGCGCTGAGGATGACGAAGAGGACGAGAACAACCACAGGCGGAACGGTTCGAACAGCTTAGCCGGAAAGAGGCCTAACCGTGATGAAGACGAACTGCGCAAAGCCATTGAAGAAAGCAAGAGGAGTCTTGCTAAAGAACAGAAGGATCGCGAGGATCAGCAATTTGAGGAGGCGCTCAGGTTGAGCAAGGAGGAAGAAGAAAGGCGAAAGCACGACGTTGATAGCTCTAACGCCTCTGCTCTCTTTGATGATGCAAATCAACTGTACGTATTTACTTGTCGTGTACCCTCTTACTTAATAACCGACACTTTACCAACAGTCCTACCCCAACCTCGTCTCACAGCAATAACCAGTTTTCGCTCATCGATCCTACCCCCTATTCGGTTGGATTACAACCGCAATTCACCATGCAGCCTCAATTCACCGCTGTCCAACCTCAATTCACATCTTTCAACCCTTATCAACAGCAGGCGGAACAAGAAGCTGCGCAAGCTGAGTTTTTGCGCCAACAGCAAATGTTTTTGCAACAGCAGCAACAAGCTCAGCAGCAACAAGCCCAACAGGAAGAGTGGATCCGCCAACAGCAGATGCTCCAAATGCAACAGCAACAGCAACAACAGTCTCAGAACTTGTTTGTTCCTCAACCTTCGCTGCAAGCTCAGCCAACTGGTTTTGGGTGAGATCAAGTCGCCTTCTATACCTGCATGGTTACTGATATCACCTTATTTTAGTCAAAACAACCCTTTCGCGCCTTCAGCTTCTCCGACATCGTTCTCACCATCTCCGCAGCCTCAAATGCAGCGACCCGAACCCTCGTTCAACTTACAGGGCACCTATGACTCACATTCATCCTCTAATTTGTCTTCGTTGTCTTCATCGCCTCAACCGCCTACTCAGAATCAACAGCAGCAGCAACATCAAATGAGCCAAGGTCGGCCTGTCCAGGTTAAGACAAGGCCTGGAGAGAACGAAGCACTGGCTGCGCTGTTTGCCGACCGTGAGGGTGGACAAGATACGTTCGGAAATGTCGGTGCTTTGAGGTTCGTACACCCAGTTTTTGCATTTTTATGCTCGATGATGTATTGAATAAATCTTTGAATAGATATGGGTATACTGATGCTGGAAGACAAGTCCAGCAAGGCTCGATCAAGAGCCATAACCCGTTCGCTTTACAACAGCAACAGCAACAGCAACAGCAGACCACCGAGCGGCCGTTCTTTGATATCTGAACCGGCTTCCTTTCCGTGCTTTAGTCAAGTTCATTTTTGGTTAGCTAGTCTTTCAACTATCCTTTCACTCCCCCGCCTTCCAGGTCTCCTCTCACTCTACTTGGCTTCCGTTGTCGATTAGTTGACAACTTCCGCGTTTTTTACCCTTGACGATTCCTGCTTTGTCTATCCCGTTGGTTGTTACTATCTGTTTAATGAATTTCTTCCGAGTACGTGGACTTATCGTGTTATCCTCGGGATTTGACGATTGCGTAGTATGCGTCTTGATCATTCATTCAACGCTTCCTTAATGCAGGGCTCTCAGGTTCTGCTGTAAGAGCAGTCTCCTAAAAGCAGCACCGTACGATCGTTTTCAAAATCTCAGAGCAAGGGTTGTGTCTTATCAGGGTCTTTATTAAAATATAACAAAGTAATAGCATCTTTGACAACGAGCCAACGGCGAGACATCTGTCGTAAGGAGCTGTAGAGCTCACGTTGTCAACCAGGCCAGTTTGGTTCAAGCTTGGGCGTGTATCCATGTAACAGGGCGATCGGGGAAACTCTTTGTTGTTCGATCGCTGTGGTGTTCTACTAGATCCACCATGATATGTAGAACACAAGCTACTTGAGGTTTCTCGGAAGGACTACGTGCATTCTTCTCTTGGAGAAAAACGAGATAGGGTATCAGCTCAGTTCTTAACCAAATTTGAGAGCTACGGGGAGTGATGCGAACGGTATGTTTCTATAGAAGAATGTATCATAGTCTATGTGGTTTCTTAGCTGTGCATAAATGTATCGCAGTAGCTTAGAACGAACTCAGGATCAAAAGAGAAAGCAAATCGTAAGAAATTGTTGTATTGAGGTTAGAAATCTTTGAGAAATTTTCAGAAGGTCAACAAAGATAAGAACGAGGGATGAATGAGCCCAATGAGTTGAACGCCGCCTCATATAATGGAAGAAAAAACGGATCAGACCCTCGATCAAGAATCAGGTTGTTAACGTTGCGATGAACTAGATCATGAAATGGTCAATTGGAAGAATCAAATGACAACGGAAGAAAATCTTGAAGCCTGCTCGCTTCGCAGCTCTCGAAAAGTCAACTCCATGCCAAGCTTCAAGCACCAGGCCATGGAGGAATATAAATGGCAGATTGCATAGTACTTACTTGTGCTAAGATATCCCGGGGTTTGCGGTGAGGCTTTTTACAGTCCGCCGGTCGGGCGCTGACGAAATGGTTTGACAATATCCCGACAAGGCGTCAACCAAACTATGTAAGATATGGCCATGGTCGCTGTGACAACGTAGCAGTAAACCTCTTTGATAGGGCCGCGACAACGCGTTCTCACCCGTGAGGTTCCTCTGGTACTTCGACGTGCACAGAAGTTCAATCTTTGCCGGAAGGTCGTGGCTCAGGTAACCAATCTCGGTGGAACAGAAACATGAGTTCGCAACCCAGCAGGTATAAAAACCAGGACAAGTTTAGCGCTTTTCAAATCACGGACAGGATCCATTTTCCCGTAAGGAGAATTCCACGTGACCTGACTCTTCCAGGGGAAAGTTTAGTGTACGGGCATTCTTACCATCAATCATTTACTACTCTCGTTCGTTCCTGTTGGACTACCTCTTGCTTTTTTACTTATGCTGCGGCTGTTTTCGTTTTCGTTATAACACTTATCTCGTTTACTGCTGCTTTGACTGCAGCTTCCGTTCGCTCTGCTTTTGATAAACACTCTTGGACCGCCATTTTCTATCTATTTTAGAGTGACAGCAACCTCCAGCCTTGAAGGACTTTTGGAGGAGACACCATGAACAAAACTTTCGTTTTTCCACCGGCGCCACAACCAGCGCTTAGACCACAACAGAGAAACTCGGGAGACGATGGTCAAGAAGGAGGTTCGCGCAATTCTAATGCTCTTCGAGCCTCTGTGCTCGATGCCGCGATGGAGTTGGGCCTCGGGAACAGTTCCGTTGTTGCGAACTGGATGTTTAGCAACGTTGTAGAAGAGGAAGACGAAACAGAGGTGAGCCATTTTATTTACTTCCTCTTGGACGTGGCCGCTGCTACTGTCGGTGGAGATTTCTCCGTCCACGACTCTTCAAGCTCGCTCTCGTGATCGTTTATGGCCATCCTCCACATTGTGTCCCATTCTTGATTGACGAACATTGATTCAAATGTATGGGCAATGATTTGATGCTGTATCCTCAGCGGCCTCTCATGAGCGTTCATAAAGTTGAGCTAGCCCATTTCGGCTAAGAGAAAACACTAGCTCAAGAGTTTTCACTTGGCTCACTATGGGCCAGTGGATGGCCAATATTCACTGTGCAACGGCTTGACTCGTGCAACGTAGGGAATGCACGATGTTACGCAACTCGAACGTTATCATTCCCTTTGTTTATACTGTTATTCATATCTACCTACTTTTACGGCTTCGTCTTTCCTATTCGGAAATAAAGAACTTTCACCTGACCATTTTCCTTTCACTCTTTTCTAGGACCGACTTTTACCCGCTTCATCAGTGAATTCATATCAGCGCGACGAGTCGACACCTGCACCTGGTGGTCATGGCGTCCACTTCGCCCCACAATCCACCGTGCATATACCTGTTGGTGAACCTGGCGAACAACAGTCAAAGCCGGTCATGTTTCGAACAAGCAGTGGTCCGGGAGCAGCATTGGCTTCCGGTAAAGTCGCAGGTACAGGTCAACCCGTGGCGTTTCCCGAGGGTATGCCAGCGCCGCCACACTCATCAACCGCGGGCGTAGCTTTTCCAACTAGGGAAAAGTCATCTAAGGAAGAGGGGAAGAAGCTCAAGAAAAAAAAATCTACCCACGATGGATATGAAAGTGATGGGGGTTATATGAGCGAAGGGGCAATTAAGAAAAAGGACAAGAAGAAGAAAGAGAAAGAGAGGGAGAAAGAGAAAAAACATGCCGTAGAGAACGCAGAAGACAGTGTCATGCTGTCGCCTCTCGAACCTGGCGAGAGAAAGAGGAAGAAGAGTTTTGTTGAGGCGATGAAGTCGTCATCGAAGAAGAAGGAAAAGGAGAAAACCAAAGTCAAAGAGAAAGACGCAGACGCAGGATACGAGACCGACGGTGGAACCAAGAAACCGAAGAGGTCTTTCTTCAAGCTGTCTGGAAAATCCTCCAAGGGTGACTTAGCTTCATTAGCTGTGCCATCATCGAGCGAGGTCCCTACTCTACCTTCATTAGGCCTGCCCATACACGAACGCTTTGCAACATCGATGCCTCCAAACGGCGGATCGTTTTCGTCCTCGGTTGCTGAATCAACGGTGACGTCGACATCCACTGGTTCATCTTCCACACTACCCGCCATGGTGCCTCTCGCTGCAATGACATTCCATGACTTTAGTTCTTCATCTTCTCAACCCGCTCCAACCTCCGAATCGCCCACGTCATACCACCCTCCACCTTCCGCCCTCACGAACCCTCATCTCGACCTTGGCCTCAACCCAAACAGGGACTCACAGGTATCAACTGGATCGTCCTCTTCTGCAGGTTCGGCCTCTCGTGCTGCACCGTCTTCCAGGACATCGCATTCCTCCGCAGGCAAGAGTCACGAAGCTGGCGGACTACCGCCTCATTCTGGCCATATTATACCTTCGCCAACTTTGGACGATAATGCGGTGCAAACGTTCTCCCCTACAACCTCAACGACATCGGCAGCGCCCATCAGATCACCTTTTGATCCCTTCAGCTCAAAGCCTGCTTCGTCGCCTCTCGCCCGCTCGCCATCTCCCATCCCTCCTGTACCTGCCATGCCAAACGACGTTCTAAGGCAACCTCACTCCGCGCCAACACTTTCGAAGCCGCCCCCTTCTATGCCTCCTGTTACACCTATAAACCTGGACAAAGGTGCAAAAGGTGGGCTTCGGATCAAACCAAGTTTGGAGAAGTTGAACTTGCTTGGGAGGAATAAAGAAAAGAGTAGAGAGAAGGGATTCCAGAAAGACAAAGACGAGCCGGCATTCACGGAAACGTTACTCGTTCCTGGACAAACTTCATCTGCTTTACCTTCGCCGTTGTCTCCAGCATCGCCGTATGTTCTTGTTACCCCCACTCACACATCTCCCACCACTTCAAATTCTTCTTCTCAATCTCTTCCTATAAAACCCTCTGCACCGTCGCAGTACGGGCTACCACATTCTCCTCTGAATTTAGATTCTACTTCACCGATACTACGATCCCGGAGTGGTCAACCTCTTTCTCCTTCCGACAGTCGAGCTCAGGCTTCCCAGCTACACGTTCCAAGAACCTTCATCTCTGCCCCGAATACTGCTGCTTCTTCTCCTCGCAGTTTCCCGACCTCAGGGCCTTCCTCAGCTACTTTACCTGTTCCTCGCTCACGTCCTACGAATCTTCACTTCGCTCCGGAGGATGACAACAAACTGGGCACTGGGTCGGCTCGGCCTTCGCCATTAACAAGTCCCAATGTGTTAGCTTACTACGATATTCCTCCACCTAGTCCACCTCCATCAGGACCATTACCAATACCCCCTCGAGAACCTTTTGTAGTGTCTCCGGTTGAAGGAGCACGGAGTCCAAGTCCAAACGCCATGACCAGACGAGCAAGGAGTCCTATACCTCCTTCAAGCAGTGGTGGTAACAGCCCGCCAGTCGCTAATGCAGTACCAGCCCAATTTCCCACACCTGCCCAACTCAGACAAAGGATGATGGAACGTGGCCCAAGGCCCCCTCCACCGTCTGCACTTCCTCAACAACCTATACATGGTACTGGAGGTGGCAGCTTGAGTAGTGGATCTATCCAGAGAGGCCGCGAATCGCCATTCCCTTCCAGACGGATGGCTACTGTCCCGATAACTGGTACTGCCGGACCTCGAACGTCAGGCATTGAATCGACTACTCCGATGCGATATCGTGAGCTATACGAGAATGAATCTCCTGCTTATGTTACACCCAGAAAGAGCGGTGACAAACGTCGAGCACGTTTCGCTCAAGATCCTGTCACTAGTGGCGGAAGTGCAGAGGGTGGCGAACAGAACTCGAAACGGCGGAGCTGGATCGATTTCGACGACGTTATGGGAAGGTCACGTTCTAGTGAAGACTCCAATGATATTGCTATTCGAGTGAGTACATCTGACGATGATGACGGCGTTAGCGGCGAGGGAACACAAGAGAGTTGGCAATCTCAAGAGATAGGGTACGCCATGCAGGATGTGGAGGATATGCGGGATGTGATCGACAGATTCGTGCCTCAAAACGAAGGGAGCGAAGAGAGTGCCTATTCAGGGAGGGTCATAGGGAGGAGTCGGTCGTTTGAAGCTCTGGATCCCGCAAATGCTGGACTATCAGGCAACACAAACGGTGATTATGCCTGGGATGATAAAATGACGGTGGGAGATAGAACCTCTCGATGGAGTGGGAGTACTTATAGTCGAGTCAGTATTTTGGATGAGGAGGAGAGTACATCGAGGAGGGATCAGTTTGTTCGAAGGGTGGAAGCTATGCTGGCCGGAGGTGACTCTAAGGATGGTACTCGATCCAATAAATCCGGTACGGGGGGTATGGCTGGCGTTGGGGCTCGGAGTGTTGGGAGAGGCATGGGGGTGTTCGTTCCTCCGCCAGTTCCAAGAATTCCGGACATGTACAACCCTGCACCACAACGAAAACCCCCCGCTACTAGTGCTGCTCCTGTTCCAGTTGGTCGGAATTGGAACAAATTCTAAAATTCCTGACATGGCTTTCCTTTGGGTTACCACTGCTTTCGGTGTTTATGACATTCGCTCTCTTGGCTTTCGCTTAGATTCACGTTGACTCTTCTCTCTATACCTTGCATCCTTGTTGGCGGCAAATGCATTTGTATCACGTCCGGAACGTGCCCACATTCCTTACTACACGCATGACTTTCTTTGCTCATATTCTCTGGCATATTATAGGTCTGGCTGCTCGAACTACAGTCTTTCGCTCCCAAAAGTTACCTATGCCTTTTTCCCATACTCAGACGATTTTTTTGTAGTTTTATTATACCTCTCGCACGCAATACAATTGTTCGAATCATTCAGTCCGTTTTGATGAACCTTTGTAGAGCCTCCACGTGGGAGATTCGAGATCAACCAGTCGCTGGAGCTTATAATGATGTTCATTGACCATACATAATATTGGAGAAAAAATACACCGAAGGGGAGTCGAACCCCTGCCGCTTGCTTGGAAGGCAAGCATGATAACCGCTTCACCATCGGTGTTGACAAAAGATATTTCTAATATGCTGATATGGACTTTGTAACAGTTCCCCCGAAATTCACAACCGCTCCTGATTTCCCTATCTATGATAAAATAGAAACATACTTTTAGATAATGAATGATGCGTTAGATTTACGAAGTAGCCCTATGATATCGTATCCATAATCCGCCCTGCCAGAAGAGAGTTTAGAACCTAACGAAGGGCAAATGTATCAAAGACGTGTTTACCTTCACGTACAATGTCATTGAAGCAGCCGGCCATATCTTCTCCTCAGCTTGACGCCCAGCTCCAGACTTCCAGGAGGCAGGAGGCAGAGACCCCGCTGGCTGCGCTTCGGGCGCAAGAGTGAATCGATCGTATTTCTGAAGCAGGCGTACCATAAAATAAGAGAGTTGATTATAGGCATAATTCTGGCCAAGGCACTGGTAATACCGTTAAGGTTCCAAAATATGAAACACTAACTGAATGACCTACGACTCGAGGGCCAGCGCTAAAGGGCGTAAACATAGTTGGGTTGGAGACGAAAAGGGCAACACGGCTTGGTTCAATCCACCGTTCGGGATTAAACTGATCGGCGTCTTCTCCCCACAACGACGGATTCCGATGAGTGAGTAAAGGGAGATACATTATTGTTGTCCGAGCAGGCATATACCACGAGGATCTGTTAAAGTTCGTAGGATCACAGGGCGGAAGGGCGCATGCGGACTCTCGAGTTTCTCGGATGTTAAGTGGCACAGGAGGATATAATCGAAGAGTCTCGTTGATGACAGCGCGCACTGGGGAAAGTCACCTTCATGGAAGTAGATTCGTTGGTGAAACTCACTATACTTGAGGCTTTTCAATTGTTCAAACGTGGGCGCATCTCTAGATCCGCATTGTTCCAATACCTCAGCTCTAAGTCTTCGAGCCACATCTGGATAGAGGGCCAGGAAATATGTGATATATGTGAGAGTGGACGACGTCTAAGGTAAGGTTAGTTAGAAGACTGTTTAACATAATTCATAAACCGAACCGTATCTCGAGAAGCTAAAAGCATATTGAGGAGCTGATCCCGTATAAGTACAGAATCTGGCTTCAAGTTAGTGGAATAAATCAATAAGCTTGGATGATTTGACTCCACCGTCGGTACTTTCAGACAGATGCTCCAGGAAGTTCTTTTCTGATATTGGGCTTTGAATATTGGCCATCTTGCGCTTCCGTTTCTGCTCAAGACTGCTGCGGACTAGTGGATCTAACCATTCATGAATGATTTTACAGTGCTCCTCATTTTTATCTTTGAGAAGTTCAAACAGGGGCCAGATCGACCCTATTTGGCCGCGAATTGTAGCGTTAACCTGAGCCATCTCAAACGCCTGGGCAAAAGAGCCCCAAGAATCTTCAACCAATGACCCTTTAGGGCCCAGACGTGATCGACCGGCAATAGGTAGTGTGCCAAAAAGGGTGTCTAAACTCTTTCCGAACAAAAATTCGGAGGCGGCATCCAGTGAAAATCGCCCATAAAGATCTTGGGCATCTAATGGGGTAGTAGGATTGTTGTGAGAGGCAAGGACAGACAAAGTATGGGAGCAATGACGCTCAAACACATCGAAGTCCGAGAAGCGTTCTCGAGCAAAGAATGGCCTCGCTATATTTCGGTGCTAGATAGGCGAAGATAAAATGAGTCACGCCGGTTTTTGGCAGGAAATAAAAATTTACCATCTTCCAGGCCTAAAAGGAAAGTCAGAAGAGTGTATACGAAACGTTATCAACGTGAACGAGTCTCACCTCGTCATCACGATTGAAAATGCCCTTTCCAAGAAAGAGTTCTCTACGAGTAGAATTTTTTTAAGGTCCTAATTGAACGTAAACAGTGAATCTCGACTAACAGCCTTTCCTTTTGAGCGCATCCTCTCCAGAAATGGTGGAAGCCCGTCGCAGAAAGGAACTTGATGTGTTCCTGGTCCATGGTTATGATCTAGATCGCTGCATCAGCATTGAAATATAGTAAACTTCAAGTTGGGTGAAGCGCGAAGGGTCATCCACCAGCAATGGAAAAAAAAAAGGTAACTCACATTATCGCGCCACAAGATGCGCAAATTTAAAGTCGTACTTTGATGCTCTTTAAAGAGCTGAAGGTACGCATCTTGAATGTAACTCGTCTTGATAGTGCTCATCATCTTTAGTAAAATGTCTAGGTTTCCAGGCCACTTCCCAACGACCTGAGGTATTAGACTCGCTTGAAGCTTCTGAGCTGCCCGCCGCTGCCTGAAACTCTCGTACGAGCCTCTTGTGGATGCCCATATAAGAATAAGCGTCGGATAAGCAATGAAAGTAAGTTTTCCCAGACGCCATTCGAGAAGTGTGAGCAAGGAGTAAAGAATAATAACGGGCAGTCCAAGAGTTCGGAAGAGATCTTCGAGAAGCCTGAGACGATACTGGGAAGGGTGTCGTAGCAACATGCGAGGAGAAAGTAAAGAACGATGCGAGATTGAAAGGCAGTTCAAGTAGAGGTGTGATATATGTAGTACCACATTTGTTTTTCGGCATCCAATTTAAGGGCCTAGTTTGGTAGCATGCAATATTTTTATCGGGGTTCATACTTTCCTGTCTGAGAGGACGCGAGTAGTTAACAGAATGGCAGTGCTCTGAAGTGGGAGTAGTGGGACATACGTTATTCCCGGACCTCATGCAGGTGGGCAGAACGTACGCCCAAATAGCACGAAACATCGGCGTCTCATCAAGACCGAGATCTACACCATGATTGGGTGCGAAACTTCTCATATGGTGATTCATTATATATTTACCGAGCATGTTATCTGTACGATATTTAGTGGGATGCCTTGAAGATGTAGGCTTGGTGTTCAGCATCTCTTGTAAATTTCGGGCTGGAGAGTGCGATCATTATCTGGTATGTGCCCTTTAGCTATACTTTCCTCCATCAATCAATAACGAGGAATTCCTGTGGCGTAAGCCTTCCATCGTGTCGCTTCAACAAAATTGGTTTTGGTATCCGTCATAATTCGGGGGATAGATATGTATGAGACTCCTTGTTAAATCTATGAAATCACAATGATAGAAACACGAAAACTATCCAATCAGAGGCAATGTTAGCCTTGTAATCCTCTAGGCGTAGGTGGCATACCTGTATCAAGGAAAACGCGAGAATGCGCCGGTGGAAGCAGCTGGGCCCTCGAGGGCTGCTAGATGATCCACAAGGTCATCCATCACATCTCTTTTCGGCGGAGATGTTGGGAGAGCGACATGGTCGAGACCAACAGACCCCTGAGATCCCTTGGTCGGCACGAGTGGGCCTCCAAAAGGTTCGAAACCGGGTGCAATCCTTCTCAAAGCTTCTCGCTTGCGACGTTCTTTCTCTTCATCCCGGGACCGAAGGTAAGCCTCCCTACGTGAAGCATGTGCTGCCAAAGTTGACCGGCGGGATGACTCTAATGTTAGAATGTGCGGTTCCAAGGTAAATGGGTAGACGAACTACCGTAGCGTGATTTTATAGATCGAAACTTCAAGTGTAATGAGAACTTACGTATGCATTAACTGAGTCTGGGAGAGGATGTATATCTGGGGGTAGTTCGACCTGACGTTTCATTAAATGAAGAGCCAACCATATGCGTTATTGAGACGGACTGTGCGAGGGACTCTAAGACTTGGAGATTTGATGAGAGGAATCTGCGACGCTGCGGCATACGGAGCTGCGATCATAAATTTGAGGGCCAGGAATATGAGCCTATCCAATCCTTACACTGGTCAACCATTTTCTGGGCTCTGAGCGTTCTGAACAAGGCTTAACACTGCTCAACTTGGCCAAATAGAGTCATCAGCACCGCCACAAGTGTTGATAAAGTTATGCACAAATTTGTTCGTCTGGTTGGCCACAAAGATGAATCCCCCTCTATCGAGCTTGAAACTACTGGAATCGGCGACTTTAATATCGCAGGGCGCAGAAGCAGCAAGCATCTCAGTTTGCGTTCTTTGACGCTGCCAGACTGACCTGTACAAATCTATCCCATGTAGAAAGTTTATCGAGGTTCGCTTTCATCAGAGGGCGTCCCAGTTCTCCTCAAGTACAGATTCCAAAAGCAGTACAGACATCCAAAATTGGATACTTCTTTAACGAAATCGCGTGTGGCTGGAGAAGCCAGAGCTTTGCTCAAATGTCTGAGGTTTGCTTTCCATTGTAATGATAGTCTCGACTCTTCACAAATTAAAGAGCAGACATGGGGTGAATGTACCAGGAATCCGGATGGTTGACGCTCCTGCTGGGCTACTAGGAATAGATTGGATCGATGGGATCACTGTCAAGTATCTTGTACCCCAAGGCTTAGACAAGCAAGCAGACGAAACTATCGATCAACTAGCAGAAGCAAAGACTTTAGATCAGTTTGGAATCACGATTGGTTAGCACACGAGTACTTCAAAATCATCTCTGCACTTTTAGTTGATTAATTCAGCCAGATGCCCTCATGAATTTAATTGGTGTTGAAATAGCAAAAATGCACTTAGCGGACATCATTCACGGAGATCTCACAACGTCAAACATGATCCTTCGCTCGCCTCAAAGTACAGCTGACAAAAAAAACACAGAACTGGTAGTTCTGCGCCGAATATTCTTTATGGATTCCTAATTCTTCTTTAGGTTTTGATAGATTTTGGATTATCTTATCATTCGTCACTGGTGGAAGACAAGGCAGTTGACCTTTTCGTTCTTGAGCGGGCGTTCGCTTCAACACATCCGGACTTTGAACCTCTCTTTGCTTCCGTTCTTGCTGCGTATGCAAAGATGCTCAAGAAAGATTGGGCACCAGTCCAACGACGACTTGATGATGGTGAGTGTCTTCGGCAATAATCTTCGGATCAGAGGATCTCAGGAACATGTGCAGTGCGACTTAGGGGAAGAAAACGAAGTATGGTCGGTTGAAGGACAGTACTCATCTGTAATACACACGTGTGCTGGCGATCTTGTATTCAAACTATAAACTGATAAATATCGACCGCCTCTGAGTAAGGCTCGTTGCCAAGCGCCCATAATATTCGGTGAGAAAAGGTGACCGGTGCCCGAATTAGACTGGGCGTGAGCTTTCATTTCGACACTGACGACCTCAATCCGAACTCTTTCCATGGTATGGAAAATCACGACCACCACGCTCAGCAATCATCACCGTCAAAATCTAGATCTTCTGCTGCAACGGCTGTAAATTTGGCGAACACTAACGCCGGGATTGTAGTCCCACCATCACCCTCTCTTGAACCATCGGATTTCACACTTACTCGTCGCCGGAGTTGGGGGAACAGGCTTAGAAACGCGGGGAGGCAAGAAAGCACGACGCCACCAGATCCTATACGTTTTGAACTGACTCCTTCTCCAAACAAACACGTCCCACCACGGAGATCCACGTCCAACAACGGGCCAGTAATGCCCGCGCTCGAGGACCCATTTTACAGTCCTTTAGAGCAAAATCCATCCGATGGATTCGAGATATCAGACAATTGGGAATCAAGAACAGGTGTTTTAGACAGCATGTACTCCAACTCCATGGCAGGTCCTTCCAGCGCTTCCTTAATGGAGTCTCACAGAATGGGGACAGAGTTGGAACTCGATGATGGTCATAGGGAAGATGACGAAGCACATCTAACGGCCAACATGTCGCATACTGGGATGGGTAATTTAGGCGCATATTCGACAGACGACCCTGAACAGGACGGTGGGACGACACCCAAGACACGACGAAAGACCCTTCATTACAGCGTGTCACCTTCGCCCTTGAAGAGAACGGAGACTGCCATGAAGACTGTGTCGAAGAGCCTTCGCCGAATGTCATTGCGGGTCGTCAATTTGGCCAACACTGGTTTAGAGGGACAATTGAGGCTCGTCGATGACGATGACAACGGGAAAGGAAAAAGGCCGATGCAAGGAGAGGAGGAGGAAGGACCTCCACGCCCAGATTTGAGGCAGGTGCTGCCATTAAGAGGTCGTACACTGGGATTCCTGGGGTCTGAAAGTAAGGTTCGGCTGGCACTCTTCATGTTTTTGGTTCATCCGTAAGTTTTTATATTGTTTCGAAGGAATTGCAACCTGAGATATTACGTTCTCTCTAGCTTGACTGAACCCCTCATCTTACTATTGATTATCCTTAACGCGGTGGTTTTGACGATACAAGCCTTCCCCGTCCTGGTATTACCATCCTCTCTCGACGGGCAGACGCCACTTCCACCTCGAATACACGGCTACTTTCACAGTTGGGAAGACTACGTGCTCTTTGTTCTATTTAACATATTTACGTATGTCTGCTTTTTTCATATTGATTCTGGTGCTCAAACCATTGCAGTGTAGAGGCTCTAGCTCGAATATGTGTCACAGGATTTCTGTTTGACCCAGAGGTCTCAATCTTTTCACTCTTTGCACAACCTCCGGAACCGTACACGCCCAATCCTGCGTCCACTCCTGGCATGGCTCGACAAACATCACTAACCCGTAATCGCACTATCACACAACGACTAAAAGGACTTCGTCGGACACTGATGCGTCCATTCGCTCTTTCAAACAAACCGCCGCCAACGGGATATCCCCAAACCTCGTTTCCTCATGATCCCCATGTGCCCAGTGCAGCTTTGTCGAATGGCGCCCATTATCGTGAAGGAAGCATGACTGCTCGTGTTGCGGACATGACGCAAAGGTTCCGGACAACCATCCGTGAACCATCCGAACCTACCTATCTATCAAGCATCATGCGCTCCGAAACACACGCCTCTCACCCCGACAGCGTCGCGCTTCCCTTTCGGCTAAGCATCGATCATTTACACCAAAAAACCCACCGAAATGTGCCCTATCTTCGCCAAAGCTGGAGTCGAATTGATTTCATTGCTATCGTCAGCTTCTGGATTACGTTTGCTTTAGCAACAACGGGTGTAGAGAGAGGCACTTACCACGTTGGAATCTTTCGGGCGATTAGCGTAATCAGAACAGCGAGGTTGTTGACAATAACATCTGGTACCACGGCAAGTCTTTGAATTTTCGTTTCTGCCCGTTATGCTCATGCTGATAGCAGACAATCATGCACTCGCTCAAGACGGCCCGTCCTCTCATCACAAGTGTAGCTTATTTCGTACTATTCGCCATGGTTCTTTTCTCGTATGTTTTCCCGATCTTTTTCTTATTTCCGAGCCTCTTACTTATTCCTTCCAGGATTATCGGTGTCCAGGCGTTCAAAGGTTCAATGCGCCGAACTTGCGTCATCGATCCCACTCTTGGAGAAGGTCCTCACCTTCGAGATGGCCAGTTTTGTGGGGGTTACATTGATCCCGATACATTCCAAACAGTGGGATATATCCAGTTGAACAATCAGACTGCAGTTACTTCGAAAGGGTATATTTGTCCACTTGGACAGTCCTGTAGGGTAAGACAATCGAATAGGCCACCGTTGTGATGACTTTACTGATGTAAATCACAGGAGCTATCAAACCCCAAGCAAGGTCTGGAAAGTTTCGACGCTATATACTACGCTGCCCTTCAAGTTGTCATTGTGGCTACCGCCAATGGTGTAAGTGCCAAACATCCCTGTACTTGCGGAAACCTTACCCGAATATCTTTAGTGGACTCCACTCATGTATACAATGATAGATTCCGAGTTCTTCGTATCATGTCTCTTCTTTATCGCGGCAGTCATCATCCTCAACTTTTGGCTCATCAACCTTTTTGTTGCTGTTATCACCAACTCTTTCGCTGCTATTCGTCAAGAAACCCAAAAGAGTGCTTTCGGCGCAGCTCCGTGAGTAGAGCAGCTCTTTCCTTGCCCCCGATGCTCAATGAGAACATAGCTTGGCACCTATTGACAAGGAACAAGATGATGGATGGGCAATTGTTGATGGTAGGAAAGCCGCTATACGTTCCAATCCGGCAAAAACCATATATGGATACACTACCTGGATCTGGGTCCTTCTCTCTCTCATATCACTGGTGCTTCAGGCAACAAGAACTGTCGAGATTAATAAGATGCACGAGAGAGCAATCCATTACGGGGAAATTGGGATTACTATCGCCTTCGACTTTGAGATTGTATTGCGGATTCTTGCAACGCTTCCAGAATGGCGAACATTTTTCCAACATGGGAATAATTGGTTAGATACCGTCCTCGCAATAGGGTGTTCGATAATCGAAATACCTGTAATTAGAAGGTCGTCCGTCTATCCATGGTTTACGATCTTGCAACTAGCACGGTTCTATCGGGTGATTTTAGTGGTCCCGAGGATGAAGCCACTCTTGGTGAGCATTTATCTATTCTATGTCTTCGTAGATTTTGATGTGACGTCCTTTACAGCTTGCAGTCTTTGGAAACATGTATGGCCTCTCGAACATGGCGCTATTCCTTGTCATAGTGAATTACATTGCTGCCTTAGTGGCAGTTCAGCTTCTTCGCGGGGACTTCGGCAACGACAAATCTGTCAATTTTGGAGAGGTGTACAACTCTTTTCTGGCGATGTACCAAGTTTTCTCGTCTGAGAACTGGGTGGACGTTCTGTACGGAGCAGCCATGACAGAGATGCAACTTGGCCAAACTGTGGTTGTTCTCATTTTTATTGCCTCTTGGATGCTTTTTGCCAACTGTGAGACATTTCTTGACATTTCCATTGTTCAGTGTCTGATTTCATCGTAGTCATCATGCTGCAAATGTTCATTGCCGTTATCAATGAAAATTTTGAAGTGGCAGAGGAGCAGAAGAAAGGAAAGCAAGCGTCAAATTACTACAGCCAGCAGAAAGCTCGTCATGGCACTGTTGGATGGATCCGGAAGCTCAATCCCTACCGTTGGGTGAAGGCGAACCCTGAGACAGCCAAGGTTGTAAACCTTCCGTCGAACCTTGTCCTGCCGATGCAAAAATCGCTAGTACAAAGCTATTCCATCTCCAGGTCGGATTCACGGTCCAGTTCCCAGGTTATTATTATCCCCCTTGCTATTGGATTGTTTTAACGTCTACTTAACAGAAAAAATCAACAAGGAAATACCAATTCCTGAAACCCAAACATTACTCCTCGAAATCTCTGACGGCTCTCCAGCAACTTTTCGCAGGCGACAGTAAGATCGATGATATTCCTATGTCTACTTTACGCCACCATGGAAGTCAGGAATCAAGTTCTGGTCCCGTTGACGAAGAGATGGAAAGGCACCTGTAAGTAACTTATGAATGGCAAGATAGTTGCTCTTACTTCTTTCCAGGGAACTTCTGGCCACGCTCAACCCAGATGTGGGCCTCGCAGAAGCTGCTGATGACGAAGCTCACGAACGTCGAGCACAAAAAGCTGACTTCATCCGAGATCATCCGACTTATGACAAGGTGTTTTGGTTTATCGGTCAGAAAAATCCTCTCCGCAGACTCTGTCAGAAAATCGTGCAGCCTGCAAGAGGGGATCGTATTTTTGGACAAGCTCCATCTCCAATCGCTCATCCCATATTTCAACTACTTCTCCTCCTCACGGTCATTGGTGGTGTTGTCGTCGAGGGCATTGCCACCCCCGTCTATCGTCGTAACTACTTTGCGAGATACGGTTTGACTCGAGGAGCATGGTTTGAGATCGCAGAAGCCACTTTCGGTTTCACGCTCTTCGTCGAATTTCTGATCAAAATCATCGCCGACGGATTTGTTTTCACTCCAAATGGTTACCTACGAAGCATATGGAATTGCTTGGACTTTTTCATCATGTCCGGAATTATCGTCAATGTCACCACCGGTCTCATTTTCGTTGGTGGACTGAGCCGATTCACTCGTTCATTGAAAGCTCTTCGAGCACTCCGACTTGTTACCCTCATCGACAAAATGCGAAACACTTTCGAAACCCTCATTATCTCTGGTGCCATTCGAATTCTGGATGCCGCTGTCCTTGCCATCCTGTACATGATTCCTTATGCCGTTTGGGGACTGAATATCTTCAACGGAAAGATGAACTCGTGTAATGACAAGGGGGTGAATGGCCTTGCAGACTGTTTAAACGAGTATCCCAACACTGTCTTCGGCGACGCCTTCGCATTTCCTGTTCCTCGAGTATGGGACAACCCTTCGCCCTCTACTTCCTTTAGTTTTGACTCTTTTCGATCCTCTCTCCTCATAATGTTTGAAATCGTCTCTTTCGAAGGCTGGATTGACGTAATGAATGTCGCGTCCAGCATTACCGGACCCAACCTGCAACCAAACGTCAACGCATCTCCTGCAAACGCAATATTCTTTGTAATCTACAATCTGCTTGGGGGCGTGGTTGTTTTGACGCTCTTCATCAGGTCTGTTGTTTATCCTTCCTTGCTTCATAATTCTGACTTCTTCGCAGTATCATCATAGGCAACTTCAGTTCCAAGACAGGTACCGCGCTTCTGACAAAAGCTCAAAGAGAGTGGATTGATCTTCAAAAATTGTTCAAACGCCAGCGGCCCTCAAAGCGGCCAACTGAAAGACCAAGAACATCATTTCGTCGCTGGTGCTTCGACCGTGCCGTTCACAAACATGGCTGGTGGTCGAGAGTAATGACTCTCTTGTTTGTGCTTCACATCCTTGCTCTTATGTAAGCAGCTTCCAGCCATGACGAACTTTGATACTCAGCATGCGTTAGGACCCAGTCTTTTTCTACCCTCAACCTGGCTGAAACCCTCAGGAGTATGCCGATTTTGCTTGCCTCAAATTCTAACTGATTTCCTTTATAGATGATTTTTTTCTGGCTTTGATGTTCATCTACATCATAGACGTTACCGTGCGTTGCTACGGCCTAGGGTGGCGTAGTTTTCGTGGCAATGGATGGAATCTTTTCGATGTCGTTGTATCGACAGGCAGTTTTATAACCACCCTTATTGTCCGCTTTGGCCGAAGCGGTTTCGGCATACAGCAACTTCAGAAGTTATTCCTCGTCAGCATCGCATTCAAGCTCGTTCAACGAACCAACAGTCTCAATATGCTGTTCAAGACTGCCGTGTATGTTACCTCCATTGTGGTTTGGCTCTGTAGAACTGATCAATCAAATTTCCAGAGCCAGTTTACCTGTTATTTTGAGCTTGTTGGGCCTCTGGTTGATTTTGTTTATATTTTTTGCCATACTTTTTGTGGAAGTCTTTGGTTTAACGAAGTGGGGTGGGAGTGAGACACCAACCACAAATTATTACTCGTTAGGGTCGGCCATGGTCATGTTGGCATTTCAGAGTACTGGGTAGGTTCGGCGCACCTCTAAAAATCTACTTTTGACCAATGTCAATCTAGCGAAGGTTGGAATGCGTTCATGCATGACTAGTGAGAATTTTACTACATACATTGCGCAGAACCTCATTCTCTCATTAGTGACCTGACATATCCCCGGTGCACAAGCAACGTCAACGAGGCCGAATCCGATTGTGGCAGTACTGCTTGGACATTCTCTCTACATATTGCGTGGAACCTGCTTAGCATGGTAAGCTGGGTTTCAGTATCCATGCCTGAGACTAATACCGTTTTGCAGTATATCTTCGTCAACATGTTCACTGGTGAAATCATCTCTTCGATCCTATAATTTAAACTGATGACTTCTAGGTGTTGTTGTCGAGAATTTCTCTTACGTCTTCCAAGCTTCTGGCAGCGGATCCAAATCGATTTCTCGTGAGCAGATGAGGGCTTTCAAGAAAGTTTGGGCAGAGTACTGTAATCAAGAAACTGGTTATATGGAGCGCCCAAAGTTTGCTCAATTCTTCTCGGTGAGGACCCCGATCACGACTATTATCCACTTTGACTCATCATTCACAGAAACTCAGCGGCGTTTTCGAAGTTAGAATCTATCCAATCGAATACAATGTCCACAACATTCTCAGCGTGTGCAAAGACCAAACAGATAAGGCCGAAAGCATCCCTCGCCTCGATATTGTGAAGCTCGAGCAAATTGTCGAAGGTATTAACTTCGGTGAGGTTCGTAGGAGGAAAGCGGTATACAGTCGGCTCTATCACGAAGCCACCATCTCGCATGAACCAGGTCTAGGAATCTCCTTTACCGACATGTTGACATTGCTAGCTCATCACAAACTAATTGTTGATGCTGAGGCCCTCGTGTACGTCTCTTTTCATCATCTTCATTATTTTACTGATAATAATGGTGTAGCCTACATGACCTCGTGGCTCGAACTGAGACAAATAAGCTGGTTACAGACCTCGTCAACCTCGACCGCGTGAGATCTCTTCTGAAAACAATCTCCCATCGCCGGAGATTTTTGAAATACCTGGAAGACAGGCGACGAGCAGAGAACTTTGATAAGGGTTCGGGCTTCTTTAAGCATGCGTTTGTGAAAATCAACTGATATGATCTTACCTGCTCCTTAGAAATACCCTCTATTGTGGTTGAAGATGTTCTTGGAACGCCGCCGTTGTCCTCTCGTGATATATCAAGTGCAGTTTACGAAGAAGGCTCACCAGCAAGCCCAACTCCTGCTGCCCTTCGCTTCAGCCAAGCGGATTACTCAATTGCCATGGATACATCGGCTGGCACCAGGTTGCAACGAGGTAGGAGAACCAGCGAGTATACCATGTACTCTGTTGATCCAAAATCTCGGTATGCGCATTCCCTTTATTCAAGAAGTTTTTTTTCTTAAACACCTTATCCAAGCCCGACCTCTTTATTGGATAACGAACCACAGATAGCCCAAACAATGACTGAGAGCTCAGTTTGGGGAGGTAAGTTCATTTATATCTCTTTGAATCTTCTATTGGAAGCCGACATAACTATCGTCTTCGTAGAGCTCATGATGGAGGTTGCACAGGAAGAGACAGGTGGTCGTGGTTTTTAGGTTTGACGTGATCTCTTTTTAGGCCTCCAGGGATTTTGGGATAATGTTACTTACTTTACACATTTGTAAAACACATGACACAACATATCTTATTTTTGCTTACTTTTAGTATACCTATGAAGTTGCAGTAGTGCTACAGCACACTGATCAATGTATCCGGAGGTCGGTGATAATCACACTCGTCTTGGGCACCATACAGTAGATGTGTTCAAGTTTACAATGGCGTCGAACTGCGTGACAAAGTGCTGACAAAGCGCTTGTGAGTCGTGACACCATGTCGTTTCGTTCTTGAAGTTGGACTCATTTGGGATTCATTCGCTTTCGTAATTGTCTAGGGGAATGTCACCCAGTTCTACGCCTGTAGCCAAACGCGTCAAACTGGATCTTGAAGACGATTCATTGGATCCTGCAGGCTCAGAAGAGCAAGAAGATTTGGCAGATACAAGGCTCAACGAATTGGACGAGTCTGAAAACAGTTGTAGTATATGTCTACAACCCGTTGAGAATCGTACTGTGATACCCACATGCTCTCATGAGTTTTGCTTTGACTGTATACTAGTTTGGACAGGTAATTTCATTTTCCTCCCGACCAACTACAATGACAAGCATTTTGACAGTTCAATCTCTTAGCGCAGTCGCGTCGATGCCCACTGTGCTCCCAAGCTATGGGAGAGTATCTAATACATTCCATTCGATCTCGTTATGATTACCGAAAACATTTTCTGGCGCCTCTGCGGACCTCTCCGACGTCAGGCTCCAATTCTAATCAACACTTGCCTCGTACCCGAGAACCTACAACACGGCGCAGGAATCCTCCTCCTTGGGGTAGGCCAAATAGAGATAGGGTCACTGAACAACTGGATAGGCTAGAAAGGTCCATCTTGAAGCGTCGGAGGATCTATCAGCATAACCTATACGCAAAAGTATGTCCTTGTCTTGTCCGTAGAGACCATCATTGTGACATAGACTTCTCAGCATGTCGCATCGAATGCTTTTACCAAGTACCGCCCATATCCCACTCCTTCGCAATTTGCTGCTTCCCAGGATCTTGTATCGCGCACGACGTCATTCCTCAGGCGAGAACTTCAAGTCTGGGAAGGACTTGACGTTGAAGTCTGTCATCTTTCAGATGCTCTTTGTACCGAAAGCTGACAACATGACGCAGTTTCTCACAACTCTCATCTTATCGCTGATGAAGTCAATAGACATCCGCTCGGAGTCCGCTGTGAAGCTCATTTCCGAGTTTCTGGATATGGATGAGCCCTATACACCGGGGGGCAGGCATCGGAATGCCGAACACTTTGCTCATGGTATGTCCACAAGAACATCCTATACTTTGAGGGAATTCATCTTTTGTAGAGGTTTACAGTTATGTAAGATCTCCATACAAAGATCTTTTTGTATATGACGATATCGTTCAGGTTCGAGCAATCTCTTTTTATTCCCACTTCTTTCTCATCTGTTCAGCAGTATGATGGAATACCCCACGATGAACCCCCTGTTTCTGGGACTCGTTCGCGTGGTCCCCGTGACACTGGTCAATCAACAGAACTGAGTCAGCCTTCCCTTTCTCGACGTGATCGAAGTCCAAGCCCAAGTTTGCAACTCTGCACGCCAAGTCAGTCATTGTCCCGGTCTCTTTCACGAATGAGGTACTCTCCGGATTCTGGAACTTACCCAAGTTCATCTTCATGGCACCACCGAAATATAACCTCCGATCCGCAAGATTCTGCTCATCCCGAACCCCCAGGGATCAATCAAGAAGCTGTAGCCCAATCTGACAAACTGGCGTCTTCAAAAGGGAAAGAAAGAGCGATAGAACCTGGGACACGACTCTCGGAATCTTCCATGAATATCGAAATGCCAAAGCAAGACTTCGCATCCAACAATAATGACCTGAACGACCAATCCGTTTTAGACATCGATGTCCCGGACAAACCGCCCAAAATTCATCGCCCCTTCCGCAATACCTCTTTGATTCAGTCTGTGAAAGCACATCTTTCGAGAAATGCGGCTTCTAGCTCAGGACCGGAAGTGGACAGTGCCTCAAGCACCAAGATTGCACGTGATGCTGATCCGAGTCGAAGCCATCAACAAGAAAGCATCCGGAGAAGAACAACATATCCAAATTCTGACAGACCGCCAGTACTTCTAGCGCGCCTGTCAGAACCAATGCATCCAGCGCTGCTATCACGGCTTTCATACCCATGTTCTTCCTCGAATATTGATTATCCACTCCCCCCGACTCACGCATCCCCATCACATTCCTCTTTTGCGTCAGACCTATCCGTTTGTGGAGCTGCTCGTCAGCTATCTCAAAACTCCTCTGCAACATTAGATCAGCTATCGGAACGCAGGGACTCAGAGGCTTCCACGCCAGGCCCTTCTCTTAGCATACTTGAAGCTCGTGCGAAGTTACTTGCGCGCCTTAATCGCGAGAAGAAACAGGTACAATCACCCGACCTGTCTATACCTGAATCCCCCACTCTCCCCGCATATACTATCCCCAAGCCTCCTTCTGATCCAAGTGACAGCTCACAGCAGGAAGGAGGTTCGGGTACACACGCTCGAAAGCAACGGTCCGCTCTCAGCCCCAGCTAAGAGCCATGGTCCGGAAACAGAACTGTCTTGCTGCATCGTCGCAACAACTACTTTGGGACTCATTAGTGATATCACCAAAGATTTCTCAGATCCAGAGTAGTGAGATAGCCATCATTAAGCGCTTGGTAACATTACGTAATCGTTTACTTGCTTGTTTGTATGGTCTTCGCTACCAAACTGGGCCAGAAGATATAGGTCAGACAGGTTGAATGACATGATGTTGCTCTCGAAGTGGAGATAATCACGAGTGACAGAGCCAACGTGGTGGCGGCGTAACAATCAAGGAAAGCCACCGCATCACTGAACCTGCGCCACACAGCCCAGATATGGAAACTGGCTCAAGCGATGTCCAAAAAATGTACTTTCCGTTCCAGGTCCACTCCATTGATTTATAAATATTTATAAACCCTACCGAGCTGACCGAGGCAGAATTCTATACAAGTTGACTTTCCGCTACTTTTAGTTGTGGTTTCGGTAGGTACCTATCAAGATCTCGTGTAATGATCTTTCGTTTCGAAATATCAACTTAAATCAGATATACAGGAAAAACCTCAACAAAATAAAGTTACTACTGACCGCGAGACGAACCGCGGTGCGAAGGCTTGAGCGCTTCGCCTATGTCCTCCGATTTGCAAGTTCCGCGACCAACTGCACGTGGACGTTTTTACCCTTCAACTTCTACGGAAATGTAAGCGGCGTTACGGGTGATTGGAAGCAAAGGGCTCGAATGATAAAAATATACAAGTGAAATTTTACTTCTGTTCCGCATGACCAGTCAACATAACGGAGAAGGGCGTCGGGGCATTTACTGACGCTTGAAGTCACGCTTCATTGGAAGAAATTCTTGGGAAATGATTAGAGGTAGAAGCAGTCGAATACCTCTGTCCTTGAACTCTCGTGTGTCTTTCTCTTATTGCGCCCGAGATTCTTCGCTGGGACGATTGGCATTGTTCTCTGTCCACGGGTTGAGTCTATTATGACATCAAAACCAGCAGGTTATCAGAGCCCAAAATAGCAATCTCTTAGGCGTGGTAATGCCGCTCCACTATACAATTTTATGACAGACGCAGCTCAAGAGGGCCTAACAGTTTAGAAGCTCTGAAGCGCATGGCGAATCCTAGTACTCTTGAGTGTCTCTTCGGCCAGCCGTCAAAAAATCAGTGCATTTACAGTAGACTGACTTGCTGCTACCTGTAGTATTCGCAATAATCTCAGAGTGGATTCGTGGAAGAGAACGTTTCCGTTGACATATCTCACGTGTAGCACGGTTTGCAGCTGTCAATTTCATCCCAATAAACTGGGGTTACTCCATTTAGCCTGTTTGAAACCCACTTCTAGGACACATCGACCCTTATCGACTCCCATAAAGCGCTTCCTCTGAGATAGCGACGTATAGTCACGTTGGAACACGAGACTACGTGTCTGCTGAACGAAACACGAGGCTATCGACCCTTACAGATGTCGAGGAAGCGATTGAATATTTAGAAAAAGAGGGTCCATTTGATATTTGTCTCGCGCAGCTGACCTTTGAGGTTTCGAAATAGCTTCTATCTACAGCAAGACCGCCCCCGTAATGAGACCTTTTGACGGTTCCGGGAAGGACCTGTCATAGATACGCCACCTGAATGGCGATCTCTGGTAGGTTGCCGGACATTACGAAGGGGCCACAAATTCTCATCGATGGTCAGAACTTTCACAAGTCAGGAAGAATCGTTCTGATCCGGTATGCGCGCTATTGTTTGACTGAACTGAAGATTTGGTCCGCGGTTCACGAGAGAGTGACTGAACAATGAGTGGGCATGTGGGCGTTGATTCGGCTCTCTTCGAAGGCTGCAGAAGTTCACTGGCAAAAAAGCTACATCTGGAGATTGTATCCAGTACTCCGCGATCTTCATTTGTAAGAAATCAACCAACTGATCCAGATACAAGATCCCCGAAGCATATCGGTGATTCGTTTTGGATAATAATCAACTCAAATGCGTACCAAGCTTGTCAACAAGCTGTGAACAGCGACAATACCGTCGGGAGAGGCGATTCGTTCTCTTCAACACGATATTATTCGACACGAGGTCGGTTGCTAAATACTGAAGTAAATGTAGTGAGAATAGTACTAAGCGAAAGCTGTGAGATAGCGTAGGATCAGAAATGCAAGCTACATGGTGGGCGAAAGAGCGTAATAGACAGAAAAAGAAGTCATAGTTAAGGTCTAGACACAGGTCAAAATGGGGTATTGCAAGTGATTGAATTGCGAGGATAGCGGGGCTTTAATGGAGGGACGGAGAATGCATTATAGGGAGTGTAAACCTCAGGGTATGTGTGAACGTATTAGGCAAGCTGAAAGGAGTGGGACTCGCGTAAAGCGGAGGTAAAGAACGAATGAGACATCTTGTTTTGGGCACCGTGATTTGTTTCGTGAATAGCGTGAGGTCAAAAGAACAGAATTCGGGTCAGGATATGGGAATAACATTAAAAATTCCAAGGAAATCAACGAGGTGGCGGCGGATATTTTGATGGCTGGTGAGATTCACCTTCTTGAACAACTTCATCACCGGAATGTGCAGGAGACTGGATTGGTGATGTGGCCGAGGGCATTGTGTAGGGAATGAATGCAGCACGGATAGGGTCGTATCGGCCGGACCGTGGTGGCGTCGAAGTAGATAAAGACGGCGTAGACGATGATTGGAGAGAGCTTCGCACAGCATGATAATGGAGATCGGATGATGATGGCTCCCCAGTACTTGGCCTTCCAGTTGGGTCTCTCCGTATGGTAATTGGTGATGTTGACCTACCTCTCGTCAGTCGTGAGCCCGAACGGGGCCACGAGGATGAACTTGGTCGTGGTAAATAAGCGGACTCGTCCCAATGAGGGGCTGGCTGCAGTGTGAAGGGTGGCGGTAAATGCAATGAAGGTCGTGCCAGAGAATCTGGAGGATGATGGGCAAATGGATGTTCGGGAGAGATAGACCGGCGTGAGTTAAAAGGATGCGACGACATATCCACAGCGTGGGCACTCAGCGATGGCCCAGGATGTGAGCTAGAGGGCCTGCTAGGCAGTAATGGAGGTAGAGTACGTGAAGGATCTCTCTGGCGTTCACGCCAGCCAGGAGCCTGAGAAGTGACTGGGCGTAGCGTCGGCAAGGGTGAACGATAGCTGTGAGGGCTATCCGATCGTCGGTAGGTGGAGCTCATTATGAAAGAAGGCTCGTCACCAGGCGCAGAGCTCGGTGGTGCAGGCAGGACCTGACGATAGCCATGGGTGGGATACCCTGATGGGGCGCCAGGCATCCCGGGACCAAGTAATCGAGGAGGGATTTCTGAAGGCCCTACATGAGGCTCTGGAGACAGGGCCCTGGGATAGCGTAGTCTTTCGTCACCGTGACTGTCATATCGATGAATGTTCTGAAATATGCGCTAAGTTAGACAGCGTAGATAGCCGTTACGAAGGTGAGACATACAGAGGTTTCTGCGCCAGAAAATGGCCCGTATTGCGGAGGCCGGTTGACTGTAGCATCGCCCTGTGTTCGTGGGCGTCTTGCTTTCTGCCTCTGGTTCTAGAAACAGGAGAGAAAGCTTGAGCGAAGCCTCTTAATTAATTTTACAGCCTCAACCTCACCTGGAACCAAATCTAACAATGCAATTCCATAAGCCACATAAACGAGTGGGAACAGTATTGAAACATACCTGAACCTTACGTGCACTTAGTCCGATGGAGCGCCCAACTTCTTCTCTCATCGCAGTGGTTGGAAATCGCGACTATTACCAAGTTTATTGAGCGAGTTCGTGCTTAGACAGTGTTTACGCTTACTTGAGCCAGTAGAGCATGCAATACAGCCGACTGGTGAGGTGTTGTCAAAGTGCGGGTGCGCTTCTTCTTCGGCGGCGGAGCAGGTGGGGTCTGTTCATGCCGTTCCATTGCCTTCATATCCATTTCGTTGTCAGCCATTTCATCTTGCGAGTCCGACTCTGGACTCGATCTATTCTCAACTCTACTTGGAGAGAATTCAATCCTAATTCGTTTAGCCATAGACGCTTCAGAGGAGTCGTCTTCAGTACGTTGTCGTTTTCTACCCGACTCGGTCGTCGGTTGTTGGTTTAATGGAAAGACTGTAGGTGGTGAAGAGGGTAGTACTGGACTAGTACTTTCGCCCTCGAGACCTAGTTGGGGTTGTGATTGAGTAGTTGATTCGTCTAATGTGTGAGGTCGTGAAGTCGTAGATGTCGGAGAATTGACAATATTAGAAATGGAGAGATTATGGGTGGTGGGCGAAGGAGACCTGGACTTCGACATCCAGGCGGAGGAGTGTTATGGGGAAACGAAACAAGTGGGTAGACCTATGATGCGGTCTCAATGCATCAGGAAGAGGACTTGACCACGGGAGAGATGGTGGGGAGGCGCAAATTAATGGATAGGCGTTGCGAGAAGCTTAAACCCAAGAAACGGAGGATGGGTGAAAAGCCCTCATGGGAGTAAGTATAGCAATAGCCGATGATATCTTTGCTTAGATCCAAACTGGGGCCAAATAACGTTACGAATGGTTGTCCATTAACGATTATCCAGCAGACTGCGCGTGTGAGAGAGACGCGCAAGGGCCGATCGCCAATAATTCTTTTTGGTCCTCCGTATGTGTTTCCAGATCTCTGGGTGCTCGTGATCAAAACAAGTTGATGTCAGATCTCAAAGCACATTGTCACTTCCCGCTAGTAACACCGAGAATTACCGATTCAAAATACCGGCGCGGAAACCCCACCTTCAAAACTGCAAAGCTTTAGTCACCCTAGAAGCCTAGAGCAAAATACTGAGACAACCGTCGTTGAGTGCCATTGGGTTGTGACACTCTTTTCTGGCAACCAACAATGGCAACTTGACTGGAACTTTACCACCGTCACGCTTCTGTCACGGTTGTATATTCCTTCGGCAAAAGAAGTTAACAGCCTGTGATTTCACGGATATATTACCCAAAACTAGACGTTGCCACATACGCATTACTTCAACCGATCCAGCGAACCTCAGCAAGCCTTCTCTCTGCCTCACCTACAGTTGTCATAGGATTATATTGAAATTCAACGTACTCAAAGCCGTCGACTTTCGACACAGTTGCCAAATTTCGACGTAATTACTTTATGAGAAGTAGCAGAGAGCAACGAAGCCTGGCGATGTATCGACGACGAACGTCTTAACGGAGTTGCGCAGGCGCTTCGGTAAAAAAAAATATTAAATCCACATTTGCCACGTTCCATGTGCTTGAACAGTGTGACACACGGAGTTCAATGATTGAATGGTGATAGTGCCAGATGGTCAATTTCCATAAAGGCCAAGTTCATAAACAACCAATGAACGTTTAATATTCGTTAATTGACTGCTGGGCATGTTAGGCCGCTGAGATCGATCTCTCTATTGTGGCAATGTTCAGTCTATCTCTCAATTAAACCTAAGCCACAACAGCCTGAATTAAATGAATTGGTCGCTCTTTTACACTCCGTTCGGAACACCTCATTCACCTATAGCTTGGCGGGTGTGAAGTGATTGGCACGAGGCGATAAATGCCCTCAGACATAAAATGCGACTCACAGTGGAAGGAGATGCTATGATAAATTTCGGCCTCCCACTGAGTTTCAAATGCGGAGACATGCCTTTCCTGAATAGCACAGATCACAAGATGTAGAGAAAACGCTTATAGTTTCTGGATCGCGCCGAAGATCGAGTGTAAAAGGGTTTGTTTGGTTACAACGTGAAGCCACCTGGGCCGCATGCACCGCGGAAAACTGCGAACTGTTTCAAGGGCATGCAATTGGACTTGTGTAGTTGAACTTATCCATGGTCATACGACGGGTGTAGAAGTCAGAAAAATCCACTTCGCGCTACCCACCAATAACCAGCCCTCTAAGGCTGTCAAGATAATAGCGGTTTGATGAGCAGGATTTGTCCTACCTTGACAGGCTTCGAATTTGGAAAGAAACAACTTGATTACCGAACGAGTCTGATCATACTTGTGAAACAAAACTCTGTGACCCAGCGCATTCCGTAACTAGTCAAATCGATCATGGCAAACACTCAACAGAAGTGGGACCCCCTCGCCCGTACTTAGAGCGGTGTGATCGTCCTGGATTATTGCAATACCAGGGCAAGCGGGGGGTACTGTAAAATTGATACGGATCACCGAAGTTAAAAGGAAACATTTGGACCAACAAGCTTTGTGCGAGAGCCCGCACTTACTCTTTCGAAAAGCGAACAGAAGGCGACGCGTCCTGAGAATGGAAGCATCTCTTCCCAGCAGCCAGAGCATAATTCCATTGTCAGAAGCGAGTGATCTAAACATGGTCAGTTGCTTAGCATGCATAAGTGAGGCACCAGAATTGACCAGGGTGAGTACTGGAAAATAAATACTAAGATATGTGGCACATGAGAGGAAGGGAAGACGACAATAACGTTGATTGACCGTTCAAAATTGTGCGATAATGAATGCCTAAGATGGTGGTTGCCAGAACAGTAGCTGGTTCATTCTTTGTCGATTATACATAATAGAGCTGCTCAAGTCGGATGAACATCCAGTCATTCTTGCAGAGCATGTGAAAAATATTACAGCAGCGTGCATGTCTACCAAAATTTCATCTGACGGAGGCAACCAGCCATCGGGGATTCCCCAACCAACGCTAAACGACTTTGAGGAAGCATAGTTAGTCAATTTCAAAGCAAGATAGTTCACGAGCCCAAGTTTTCGCGCGCAGTCGATCTCAAAGTCAAACTTCTAGACGTCGAATGTGAACTAGGCGCTGTAGTTAACTTGCCAGTTAAAGACCAAGGAGAAAGCTGGATTTGAACTCAGAAACGAACTGGTTGAGATCACAGTTCATCAAACCGAGCTCCACGTGACTACCTCATGTCACCAAGTCACGAATTACGGTTGAAATTGACCCAGCCATTGACAAAGCACTCCGAATGGACGACGTGAATTTCGAGTCCTTTTCGTCGTCGTATTCTAATCTAGGTTCGCCCAAAACGCATACACCGAAGCCTTCAGGATCCGGCCTGACCCTTGTCATACCTTCTTTGAAAAGTCTAAAGGCATCACAAACTTCTGCAAAGAAACCAAGGTCTCAACAAGCTGCTCTGTCAACTCCTAATTCTGCGATACAAGATGTCGAGAGTCAGGAAAGAAAAATTCCTCGGCCAGCAAAACTAAAACCACTTAAGGAGGTATTGACGAAGCTTATTGCTCAGATCAAAAAGTCTGTCGATGCACAGGGCCAAGTCTTATAAAACTCATACTATGATGATTAGGAAGGACGACTATGCTTTCTTTTTATCTCCGGTGCCTTCAAATGTAGCAGGCTACGCCGATTTGATCAAATTTCCTATGGATTTTGGCACCATGACCGACAAAGCTAACAGAGGAAAATATCGTTCTCTCGAAGAATTCGCGGTGAGTTTTAACTAATTTTTGTTTTTATATTGTAGACCTAACCATAATTTTAGTCAGATTTCAGGCTCGTAACAATGAACGCTAAGATCTTCAACCCTCCGGGCTCGATATACCACACTGAAGCAGATAGAATTGAAAACTGGGGCGTTGATCATATCAATAGAGCTGCGTCCACAGTCATCCAGAACGAAACGGACTGGAGTATAGACGTGGAGAATGAAGATGAAGAACAGCCTGTTAATGTCGATCGAGACGATGATGAAAATGGAGACACCACGATGGACGTGGATAGCTCCAGTCTCCGAGAGCGTTCTCTCTCTATCGCGCCTTCTCAGCAACTACAACAGGGGTTGACTCGACGTACGACTCGTGGTCCAGCCAAAAAGCCACCGGGAGCCCCGTCGAATGCGCTTTCAGAGGGTTTGGAGTCGGATGGTGGCCTTCCCGGCTCAAAAGACGGTCTCGGTGCCTTTCCCGCCGAGTCTGACTGGGCTAAAACTATGTTGGCTCTGAAGTTAAAAGGTCTGTCTTTTCTTTGAATTACTAGGTGATTCTGGATTGACGTGTTTCAAGGCAAGCGGTATAAAACCAAGAAGGAAAGAATGCGGATAGAACGCTCTGGACCTCCTCTTCTGCCGGATGGAAGCCTTGATTACACGGAGAGTAAGCCCCATCTCAGAAAAGAAATCTCAAAGGCAGTCATGTCTGAAATCGTTTGGTTTTATTCTTGCAGTGGAAGATCCGTTCTCCGTGCTGTGGTTCTTCGTCCCTGAGCCACTGACTCGACCCCATCTGGTTCATATATATCAGCCTCTATACATACCTACTCAGCTGGCTGCTGATGGTTTCACCCCTTCAGGAATCTCTCCGCAAGCGCCTCTACTACAGAGGGCTCAATCTACGTCAAGTACTTCCTCAGCACCTTCCGTGTTTCCTTCTGCGACTTCGTTAACTCCTGATTACACCCCACCTTCGCTGCCATTTTTAACTCAATCTCTTTTAACGCAATCTGACGCCTCTGGGAATGCGAACCCATCAGCACCCCATCTTACAAGACGTCACTGGGTTATCAATCGAAATTCGACTTCCCGTCAGAAAGGAAAAGAAAAAGAGGACGATCAACAAGAAGACATCGAACCTCCGACATGGCAGACACCACGCGAGGCGCATGCGGTGGATTTTGGCTCCTTCTCCACACTCGCCGGTGCCTTGTCAGCGGAGCTGCAGAAGCGAGGCGTAACAGCCCATAAAATCGCCGCCAGCGGAAGTGATCTGCACGATGGAGTCGATCAACAGGCGACCTTAGATTTGATCAAAGATAGTTTGGATTTAGAAGGAAACAAGCTAAAGGGAATGGATGCGGAAAACAAAGATTTGACCCTCGGAGAAGTTCCAAAAGCTACCGTAACAGAGGAAATGAATGCAACAAATCTGCTGACTCATGGCTACTGGACCAATCAACGAGCCATTGAAGCGGAGGAATACCTCAAAGATGTTGTCTACGGTGGTGTCGGCGGCCTGGCATACGTTCGGAGTCTTGCCGAATTTTCGGGAAGATACCCTCTGAACGAAGTTAGTATCCCGTGATGTCTTTCGTTTACACATGTCCTCACAAACTCTTAGCAGCCTACTGGGAACCTACGGCCTCTGGAGGACAGAGCTTTCCCCGTTCCCCTCATGGACTGGGTTGTGAATAACATCATCGATTCATTGACAGACGGCCGGCATGCCCTTCTCCGTGAAACAGCCCACGAACTCATCTATCAGCACAATCAAAAACCTTCCAACGTTACTATTGATCCTCGCAAAGGAACTGTTTCAACCCAAGTAACTGCTTCTCTGTACCTATTTCCTGCCACCCTTATTGCTCTCTCATCCCTTCTTCACATTCGATTGCACAAGATTGACATGGGATCGTTATTGAAGACGCCACAGGAATTATTTCTCAGTGAGGAAGAATGGGCAGGGAAAGGTATTAAAGAGAAACGCCGACACGCGCTTGGAGCCGTAGAACGACCGAAGTCACAGTCCGATAAGGTAAACGGAGATTCTTCGACACATACCGTTGATGCGATGGAGGTCGAAGAGCCTGAACAAACCTGGGTCGGCGTTGATGCTGACGCAACCAAAGCTAAAGCTAACGGTGTTGGGCATTCGGCCGATTATGAGTTGGAAGGCCCGGAGGAGTTAAGGGAGGTTTTGGATTATGTTGCAAGTCTTATCCTTGAGATTGACAAGAAGGCGAGGGTAGAAAAGGCGCAGTTGAGCGACTTCAGCAAGCAACATAGCAACGGATTCGTCGATGTTCAACCCGGTCGACGAAACGAACAAGGATGCGGTAGCAATGGCGACTCTGCCCGAAATGTTACCCTGAGCGCATATTCAACGAAGACACCCACTACACCAAATACCGCTATACAATCACAGCAAGATCCCTCACTGCTCGAAGACCCTTCACTACGCAGCCTACGGCTTAATTTGTTGGCATTGGCGAAGCGTGCCCCGCTGGATACCATCGCCCGACTTCCCAAGGATCTCGTCCCAGAACACATACGTCATTTTGTCCCGACATTTGGCACATCCGGTTAGGGTGAAACAATTACCGTGGAGAGATGGTGGGCCGACTTTCTTAGACGGATGGGGGATGTCAGGGACTGGGCACACTTCTTGGTACTGTAGCTTCGCGTGAAAGAATCTGCGTGATCAATGGTAATTTGCATCATCCGGAACGAATGGGCTTTCGCATCTTTAACCGCCCTCATTCCGACGCCGCCGCTGCTACCCATAATTTTGATCGCCATGTTATAGTCGAGCAGTTGGTTGAATTGGTAGCACGGACATGAATTCCAGAAGATCGGGTATTTGGAATTGGATATCTCCTTTGTTCCAGTGATCCATATCTGTTGTTGTGACTGTTTTTGGTGGTAATCTCCACTAAATACTCCAAGTTGCCAACTGTCTAGCGAAACGATTTCGTTGTTGAGGAGATAAATACAAAGATTTCTACTGAAGCAGCACACGTTGTCTATGCCGTTGCGACAGAGATCGACAAGTGATTTCAAATTTATGTATACAGTATTTGGACAACCGATGGGCGCTGCTCATCAGACCAAAATAGAGCAAGAGTTATCAACGCCCATCACACGCATGCATCACGGAGCACACGACTCCTGCGTCACCGTCACTGTCAACTTCACTCGTAACTTCGTCGCTTTCGGTCTCGAAGAATTTCAACCATTACTAAACAGACAAGGTCTGGTAACAAACCTCTTACATGATTATAAAGAAAAACCACTGTCTTGTTGATGTCTGGCACAATGTAGAAAGCAGATAAAATGACTGATTTATACTACATCATTTCCCTGATAGTTGTAACTCAGATAGTCGGTTTATCGTCTTTCTCCGACGTTCTGCTGGTGCCCAAGCGAGAGCTTGAAATTTTTCTTCAAGAGTGACATTGAAATCGATTTGATATTCAGCATTCTGTCTTTTCGCACCTAAAGTCGTTTGCAGCATGTGCAATTTGCTAAACTACCAAGCTCCTGCGCTTTTCGACAGCTACTTATCATGCTTTATATGTAATAGGTTTGTGTTCACCGACACTGAAAATTTATCCGTCAGGTATATACTGGATCGTGAGGGAGCGACCTTGTTAAGTTGTTGTCAATTAGACCGGTGACCGGTCTGTCTATGAGTTCCTGTCGATAGACGAAGTTCTCAATCAGGATGTTCACGAGCCTAGTTGTCAATGTCCAGTATGTTAAGCGTGGCGATTTAGTCACGTGAACATCCATCATCTTTCGTGCCACGCGGGTTGAAGTTCAGTGATTGCCACTCCCCCCACATCTCTGATTCTCTGATTTCTCGCTTTGGTTTGTTTCTGGAAACGTTTGCATTCTGGTATAGCTGTCGTACCTGTGCCTCACTTAAAGTTATTCCTGTGCTTTCGCCCCTTGCTTACAGTGGTTTTCGGACTTTCGCGAGATAAGATGACGACAGATAGGCTCTTCTTTTTTTGCTTGACACTAGCAAGGCGCGAGAAATGAAGTTATTAACACTACTCCTCTATTTTCTGATCTCCATAAGGACATGATCCATGGCCCACCGCGTGTACTCACCCGGAATTCACGGGCTGGGTACACATATCCACCAAAACGTGTAGTCAAGATAAATACTTCCCTTCATGCTTCTGCCAAAGGTATCCTTTCGTTCTTTGATCCCCCGCGCAGTAAGCTCTTATTGGTCTGATGGCCAAGGAAAGTCTCCCAATTGATGCCGCTCAAGTGGTCGGCCTGTTCATGGAGAGTGTTTTCTATGGGTGAGTTTCAACCCTCCCTTGCTCGCTGAAACTGAATTCCGTCCTTTATAGCAAGCTCCCAAGCTCCTATTTCCTTTATTATTACTGATATTTTCCTTCGTCGATAGGCATTCTCCTCGTCTCATTCGTGGCGTGTCTCAGAACTTTACTCTGGGCGGACGGATGGTTCAAGTCCCCGCGGCTGGTAAACAAAAAGATGTTGCTTGCTACAATACTTATGTTTATTCTCGCCACATTGGACGTCGCCTTTCATCTTCGACATAATCTTGAAGCTTTCATCTACTTCAATGGAAATCCAATTGACGATTTTGATCAAACGTCATACTGGCTTAATGTGGTTTCGATGGGATGCTATGTAGCTCAGACTTTTGTCGGAGATGCTGTACTGGTAAGTAATGGATATCTTGCTCTGCAGGTCCTTTAATGCATCCGATTTTACTAGTTATTTCGCTGTTGGATCGTATATGGACGGAAGTGGCTATTCATTGCCTTTCCGATGACGCTGTGGCTTGCGACAACGGGTGCGTGTGTTGAGTTACTCGCCTATCCATAAACTTAAAATAAAATATAGCCTGTGGAGTCATGACTATATATGTTGAATCCACAATGGACACTGCTGGAAAACTCCTCAACTCTAAATCTCTCGAGCCATTTATCACTAGTATGTTATGTCTGACCCTCGTTACAAACATCCTTACCACCAGTAAGTCCTGTGGACTCGTGAGATCTATTCCGCTCAACCGCAGGCTTTGGTTTAGCATTAATCGTGCTCAGGATTTGGGGAATTCGACGTAACCTCACGGGCACCTACACGCCTAATTCACCTTTAACAAATTTACTCATCGTGTTGATTGAATCTGGTCTCATGTACACACTCTCTATTCTTATTCTGTTTGGCCTCTATATGGCGTCCAACAATGGTCAATACGGTGTCTCAAATGCAGTCAGTACAATTCGACAAAGACTTTTCCACCTGGCTGTTAACTAATTTTCTTTACTATATATAGGTTGTTCAAATTATCGTAAAGCTCTAAAGGTTCTGCATATCCTCTCATCTGACATCCTCTGTATAGGGAATTACTTTTAATCTCATTATTACGAGCGTCGACCGCAAGGAATCCGAGTCATACAATACCTCTACGATTCAACAAACTCGCAGTCGTTCTAATCAACCAGCAGGCAGCCTTCCATTGCATCACATCATCAGCGTTCACACTACTATTGATCAATTTCCGGATCAAGATTTGCCTAGGAAAAAGAGACTTGACTCAGACGAGGACTCGATGCCTCAATCGTCAACTTTTGATACTAAAATGTAGTTCTGTCTTGCATCTCTTTTCATTGGGTTTAAAGGCATACTGGTGTATATTTAGAGGCTCTCATGGTTTCCTTATTCTCTCCCGTTGTTCTTTTCCCCAAGTCGACATCGAGGTTACGCGCTGCCCTCTTTGATTATACTCTGTGGTCAAAATTGAAAATAATACCCCTACATGAACAAATAATTTCAGAAGCCGATGATGAGCACAGAGGTACTAAAGACTGCGAAAGATCTGTTTGGATGGCTCAAGCTCTTGATTCTTGAAGAAATAGCAAAGTTATTGATGCTGGTGGACTCAATCGTGAGAATTACCCAAAGAGGTTGACCGTCCTTTCAACGTCAATGAGAATGAAATGTGGCGAGGCATTGACATCAAGGCGGGAGTCTGAAGAAAAAAGGGGTGTATAGTAGACACACTTTCGAGTCCCTGACAAATACTTCCACATCATTCTTCCTTTAGCGTAGATCTCAAAGTTATGCATTCGGATATTTTGAGTATCGCGAGCACGCTCGACTCCCTGGTCTCATATGCCTCTTGTCAAGTTCGGGGATGAAAACTACAAACCGTGACGACTTGAATCAACGCGGCCTCGCCAGTGTGCGCTCTGACATTGAAAATCCCCGAGAGGCGCTCTCTTCGAGGACCTCTTTGAGATTTGCCAAGAAAGTTCCAGAACGCCTCTGTGCTCTGCGCCAGCAGTAAGAGGACGTTTCGGATACTCTCAACGGCATGTCCAAATTGAGACGTTCCGAATCAGGTACCAGACAACCACATCACTATCGCCTGAAAATACTTCCAAAAACGGATGTGGGCAATCTAAACCGAACAGCCAGGGGCTAGGGTTGTCAGGAACCCCGCCCGCCGATAGCTGCACTGGAAGCGATTGGATTCTCAAGGTCGGTTTTGTCTCAGATCATCCTCATTCTTTCAGCGTGCGATGTCTTACTTCAAGTCGAAGTTCAAAGCGGGCATTAAATCTTTTCAAGAGAACCCGACTATACAGCGCGCGCACAACCATTTACAATCAAACCCTACAACAAGAGACCCGATGAATTTCGTGAAGAAAGTCGTTGGCCATGCCCGCGCTGAGCTTATTGGTATGCCTGCAACTTCTATTATAGATTCTTTATTGAAACCTTTCTAGGCACCTTGAACCCAAATCGTGAGCAGATGTTTGCATCGGCCAGTCACGCTGACAACCCTCTTTTGAAGGTCGACATGATGATCCTGAAGAGCAGGCTCAGGATGAACTGAGGGCACAGATCCGTGCTGGCCATAGGTTTACTAGTTTTGCTTCGGAAAGGTCTGATAATACAGTTAAATGGTACGTTATTGGCGAACTGATACTGTACACATTCAAATTAACAATCGACTGCTCAGGCATGTTGATGGCCACGATTATATGTGGGCTGTCGCAGAAATGATCGACAAGGCTCAAGAGTGCATTTTTATCCTTGTAAGTTTAATCTATAGCTTAAAAAGCTGGCGCAGAGCACTGATGTTTGGATAGGACTGGTGGCTTACGCCAGAGTTGTACCTTCGTCGCCCACCCGCTTATTTCCCAGAGTGGCGCCTAGATAGATTATTATTAAAGAAAGCCGAACAAGGGGTTAAAATCCACGTTGTGGTTTACAAAGAAGTACGCAATGCACTGTGCTATGCCAGTGCCAGATCCTGATCAATCTACCAGGTTACACAAACGATGTCAATGAGTTCCAAGCACACTAAAGCTCATTTGGAAAACCTGCACCCAAACATAACTTGCACTCGCCATCCCGACCACATCGGCGCCAAGGGTATTTACGAATTTCTTCTAGCTTTGTCTTTTCTGAGACTTCTCATAGACAGCATTCAATTCTGGTCTCACCATGAGAAGGTTGTCTGTGTTGACAATCGTTATGCTGCCATCGGAGGTCTCGACCTTTGCTTTGGGCGCTGGGATACCCACAACCACCCCTTAGCCGATGTTCATCCCACTGACTTTTCCAAGACTTTGTTCCCCGGCCAAGATTATAACAACGCTCGCGTGCAAGATTTCAAGGAAGTAAAAGACTATGTCAGCAATACGCTATCCATCCAGGATGTACCGAGAATGCCATGGCACGACGTCTGTCCCTCTCTATTGCCTTGTTGGCTTCTCATTGTTAATGTTTACTAGGTTCATATGACGTTGGAAGGACCGGTAGTTTTAGACATTGCTCAACATTTCGTTGAGCGATGGAACGAGATTAAGAAGCGCAAGGTATTTTTATCGTCTTCGAAGGCTTTTGACAACCACTGACAGCTTGCTTCTCAGTATCGAGACATGGAGTTCGTGTTATGCCATCGTCTGTTACCTGGATATAATCTGATGGCTGATGGCTTAGCAATATCGCGTGGCTTGCATTACCTCATGAGCCGGAGTATGCACCGAACGAAGCAGCCTCTCGTTAGTCGCACCTCTTTATTGTGCTTCGCTATCTCATAACTACTTCCAGGCCACCCTCATCTCGAGCAGTGGAAAGAAATTGGTCATAAGTACAAGCAGAAATGGCATGGATCTTACAGAGAAGAAGACGATGACGATCGTCGACAGGCAGGCTACCAACCAAGCTACGAGCCTGAATATAATCCGGAGCGCGGACAGCAAACATTTAGTGAAGGCCGCCGTCATGGTCCCGGTAGGGCCAAGAGCTGCCGTGTTCAGGTTGTCAGAAGTGTCTGTGACTGGAGTCACGGTGTTTTGACTGAACATAGCATTCAGGATGCTTGTGAGTTGCCAAGAGTCCCGTTGATGATTTAGATACTTAGTTCGCTGGCGTAGACATCCAGTTGATAAGGGAGGCGGAACATTATATCTACATCGGTGCGTTTATTTCAATCAGTTAGCCCGCAGTATTCAACTCAACTTGGTACCAGAGAACCAATTCTTGTGAGTCGTAAGATATGGCCTCTTTTCCTGCTGATCTCGTTTGTCTTCAGTATATCTAACACCCAACCGAAAGGATCTGTAACCAATCAGATCGCAGCAGCCCTTGTTGAGCGGATTGTCCGGGCTGCCAGGGAAGGCAAAAGGTTCAAGGTAATTATTTTAATCAAGGTTTTTGTCCCCATCCAAACCTCCGTTCAGGTAGTTGTCACAATCCCGGAAGTACCTGGCTTTGCGGGTGATGTCAAGACAGAGGGCTCCATTAAGACTATCATGGCTGCTCAATATCGTACCATCAATCGTGGCGGAAACAGTATTTATGAGGAGATCAGGAGAGCTGGTTACGAACCGTTAGTCTTTTCAATTTGCTGCCCTGCAGACCCATTAAGCCATCTTCTCCTTTCAGGCTAGATTATATTCGCTTTTACCATTTACGGTCCTATGACCGTATCAATGCTCCAAATAGTATGCTTTCTTTATTCAGATAAAAGCTGGATACTGATCTCTACCAGGCTTTATTGAACAAATGGAACGCAACTCTGGCGTAAGGTTCCACCACGCTCAGATTGCGCTTGCTCGCCAGTGGGTGGCTGGTGATGCGCTTACTACTCAAACCGAGGCCGAAATTAGTCTTCCCCAAGAAGAGACATTGGTCCCTTCTGATAAGCCGCCGATTATTGAGAAAGTACCCATCCCTCCTACAGACGATGCCGCAAGGCAGGTTGTCGAACAATTCGAATCGGGTTCTCGAGGATTGAGAAGTGATGATCGCGTCTCGGATACTGTTGCTCAGCATATGCTGGCCGACCAAACTGCGTTGGAATCCGAGATATGGCTAGGCACTCAGGAAGAAGAGCTCTATGCGTACGTTAGCACATTCTTGGCCTGATATGCTAACTCTAAGTGACGATAGGTATGTTTCTGAATTGCTTTATATTCACTCCAAGGTTATGATAGTCGACGACCGGCGAGTTATTGTAAGCACTCGAAACTCTTTCCTTGATAATAAACATATTCAAATTCCATAGATGGGCTCGGCCAACATCAATGACCGTAGCCAAAAGGTCAGCGATTATTTTCATGCATACCCATGTCTTTAAACCACTCTTCTAGGGTGATGGCGACTCCGAGATTTGCCTTGTTGTTGAGGACGACGATATGATCGAATCCTACATGAATGGACAGGAATGGTCGGCGTCTCGTTTCGCATCTACTCTCCGTCGTCAGTTGTATAAAGGTTTGTATTGGTACTATTTGGGTAAGTTCAAAACTAACACGATTGCATTATAATATTAGAGCACCTTGGCCTTATTCCTCCTCAACGTTGTGATAGTCGCCAGCCTGACGTAACCTCTTTCATGCGCGCTGCTCCCTACCCCAACGAAGATACCACTCGCTCTCGAGAAGATAGTCTTGTGGCGGACCCGCTCTCTGATTCCACTATTAACCTATGGAACGAGACAGCCAGGAAAAACCGTGAGATCTTCGGCGAACTTTTCAAACCAGTCCCAACCAACTTGGTTAGGTCCTGGGCGGACTATGAGGTATAAATTCTATTTTTCTTGTACCGTCCCCTTGACTAATAGCGTCTAGAATTATAAACCCAAAGTAAAGAGTGGTCATCTTGCACCGGGTGTTGCTTTGGATCATGCCAAATCTCGTTTGGGTCAAGTTCGGGGAGCTTTGGTTGAATCACCGCTTGTAAGTCGATCGAATGTCATGACCTAGTCCATATCTGATCTGCTATTCCAGGAATTCTTGATTGATGATAAAGCCCTTGTCTCGGGTCCCGAGTGGACTGTTCTCAACCCAACTCTTCCAATTTATATCTAATTCGCTTGGATTCTTTGAATTGATTAATGCCATACCGATGGTCGAATGGACAAGCTTGGACAGATGCACTCCCTCTTGTAAAATATCTGATAAAACGAATCGTAATAAGAACGAAGTTTGACTAGATGGAAACGGATGCAGAAAACCAAACAATCAAGCATTGTCTTATGATTCGGAAGAAGGTTAAAGGTATAGCGCGTTTTACGTAGTGGTATAAGTTTCGATGATGTTAGCAATCATATCATGGATGGTGTAGTCCTCCGAAAGATACATGACAGGAATGTCGATGTCAAGCTCTTTGAGAACCTGGCCTTTGAACTGCGCGAAAGTAATAGAATCGCCCCCAGAAGAGGTTAAAGGTATGTTGGGATCTAAAGGACAAGGTCAACACAACTCACGGGCCCTAATAATCGAAAAATACCAAGTTTTTCGTTTGCTTGGAGTTCCAAAGCTACACGGAGAAGATTCAAGATTAATTGATCCACAGCTTCGCGCGAGAGTTTGTTCTTGCTAGCGCCGATGGGCGGCCCTCCTAAAGAAAGCAGTAGAGCGAACAGTGGTTCTTCATTGAGCATTGGCGACGCGGCGATCTTGCCAGCGTCGAGACGAGCGATAATTTGGGACGGGAATGGTGTAGTGACGGCGTTGACGGTGTGGAGATACCCAGAGGAATAATCCATGGCTTTTTCGAGCGCTGTAAGAGATCCATTTCCTTGCCAGGATCCAAGTTGCAGATATGTGGCTGGTAACCCGCAGTTGTGTCGATAAGCTGCGAGAGCTTCAAGAAACGAATTGGAAGAAGCAGAGCCGATTTCGTTAGTGTCTCTGAGGATCGCGCTTTTGAATGATTAGTTGAACGAATTGTGATTTCAAGGTAATGATATCACGTACCCAATGTCGCCACATAGAATGAACGATTCTAAGGTGTTGCCAAGGCCTTGTGAGATGCGATGAAGATTCCAGGCGAGGACAGTGCTAGACCGGATTATTTGCTCGTATGCGGATGGAGAGATGAAATCTAGATGTGCATCATTGATAATTTTAGTTTTGACTAAAACATTCTTTATAATTCCAGAACTGGTCTGGATTTGAGAGATGCAGTTGTCAAGAGTATTGTAGTTGTGGATGTCGACTTGTTTGTAGACACAACGATCTCTAAAGATTTCCGGCACATTCGACCAAGCTTTCCGTACCTTAATGAGAGGCTCAGTGGTATAATCAAAATGATAAATGCATCAGCGAACCTCGTCGGCACCCTCAGGATGATTGCCGAGATATATGATCTGTGTGACGCCAGCTGCCATGAGCGCAGCACCCAACGAAATGGTTGTGTTATCAACACCAACAATAACTGTGACACCTGTAGGCGTTTTATGCGGAACATGAGTGACGCGCTGGAGCATGGGAACCAAGCGACACGGTGTGGATTTGGAAGAGCCGAAACGATAGCTGACAGATAAGTGCTCAGAGAGCAATCTACGGTGTGCTTGGACCTCCGCATAGATTATCTCCGAAAGCTGAGAGTCTTGAAGGGCGTCGATGGAGGGTAAATCAAGGTGGTATGTTCCCAAATTGAAGCCAGGATGTCGGCGTAGCCCCCGAATCAAGCCACCGACAATTGCACCAGCAAGGACGTCGGCCTTCGGTTTGGACTCGGAGAAAAGATCCAGTCCCTCCACATATAAATCTACAGACGTCGACCACGAAGAAATAGCCATTACTTTAGAGATCTTGATTGTGTTTGAGCCGATTGTCTGTAAGATACCCAGTATTTGCCGGGAGAGTAAGCTCCAACCTGGTGAATCAGGGAACTCTGTCTGCGTGGTCAAGTCGAGAACGACCAGAACGTCTTGGCCACGCATAGTTGAGGTGATGTTGCCAGCTGTTTTCTCCGGAACCATTTTGACCTCTTCGGTTTGGGCCGTAACACTTGGTGTTCCCCATTCCAAGGAGATTGTCTCATTCGCCAAGGGGCACAAAATGTGAAATATGCGAGAGGAGATACCGCTTCCCACATAGAGCAGCTCGTCGTACGTCTGGAAAGGAGTATTGGTTGTAAGATCGAGGGGCTGTCCAATCCATGTCTTCCTATACCATGCTTCCGCCCCGTCGCTGGCCGACTGTTGCTCCTGATGAACCACGCCTCGAGGCACCCATGCGACGGAATACTTCTGGGATGAAATGAGGCTGAGCCCTGCAGTACAGAATACATCAAACGAGGCACTCAAGGTACGAGCACCCCGCCCAACATCAAGAGGAAGGTAGTAGCGGCAGATGAAGGACGAAGGAATGTCCTTTGTGTGGAGGCGGAAGTCTTCTACTGAAGTAGGAAGATACGCCCCTTCTGCATCGTGTTTTGGCGCTAAGTGGGCAGTAATAGCAGCGAACATGTGAAGGCAAGCATCTATCTTTCTGATGCGATCGTGCGATGGATTGGCACTAGGCTCAATTGCAATATGTCCGTCGGCGTGAGTATCCCAAAATTCGACCCGTTGAATCGTGCGGAAAGGCTCGCCAAAATGAACATTATTGAAACATTGGTATATCTTGTCTTTGAGCATTGTATGAGTTGGAGTAACATCAGAGGGGATCACTCTGGGGGTGTAGGCCTCGGACGTAGCACTAATGAGTCCAGTGCAGAATTTGACTGTCGGATTGCTCTTGAGAAGAAGTTGGCACTTTCCTGAGGCATTAATCTCGGCCGATAGCTGAATTTTGGGTGTCTCGAGAATGAGGGGAGTTAGAAAGCGGAATTCTTTGACCCAGTGGGAGTCAACGGCGCCAGCGAAAATGTCAATCATTGCCGCTCCAGGAAGCACGCGACGCCCTTCGATACGATGGAGGTCGAGAAAGTCGAAGAGAGCCTGATCGATGACAAACGCGGGGGCGCTGCCCTGCGGGGTAACATTTGTTTGGTCAACCCCCAGGGCGACGTCCCGGCTAGCTCGAAACGTGGGATAGTTGAACACACGTTGAAATGGGTATGTTGGGATATCGGTTAGGGTAAATTTGTAAGGAGTCTGTTTATGGAGGCCATGGAGGTCGATATTGGCCCCTCTCTGGAACAATCTCGCAAGACCGCCCAAGACGGCAGCTATTTGATCTTTGCCTCGCTTCCCAGTGAGCGCAATACGAGGTTTTTGGGAAAACTCGTGACCTTGCATGTTGGACCAGACAGTAGGTTGAGGCCCAATATCAACGACAAGATCGATGGACGAAGCATTGGTGACGAGACGGGCTGTTTGTAGAAAGCGGACGGCGTTCTCTGCGTGATCAATCTGTAACTAAATTAATATAGGAACAAGACGAGGACAAAGAAGCCCACCCAGTATTGTGAATCCAGTTTATGAGACTTCGCAATCTCTTCAGCTCGAACCGTGGAGAAAATCGGTTTCGTGAGGGGTTTCATTAAGTGTGCATGATCATCCAGCCATTTTCTCAGCGGGGGAAGGCCGGGAGCGATCGAAGAGCTATGGAAGCCTTGGGGAAAATGAGCAGCTTTGAATACGGGATATGCATCCAACGAACCTTGAGTAACGGCTAATTTCGTAGTTCGAATGCCATCTCTCTTTACTAATGCGATGAGTTTATCGATGGCGTTCAGGTCTCCAGAGACAACGTTGTTGTCAGGTGCATTGTACACGGCGATGGAAAGGCGATTTTGAACTCCTAGTTCGGCAATGTAGCGGAGAACAAGTTCCTCTGTTGTGGCGATAGCGACCATGCCACCAGGATGAGCCGGATTAGAGCGGAGAGATCTTGCTCTTGTGACGACAAATTGGAGACCAATTTCAAAACTGAAGGCACCAGCATTGACTAAGTTTTTATATATTAGTTTTGGGAAACGGACAGCCAGTAAAGCACGCACCGCATCCTGCAATCTCACCCAAGCTATGGCCCATTACAGCATTCGCTTGAACTCCCAGCATTTCCAACCATGAAACCATAGCATATTGAAATGTAAAAATGCAAACTTGCGCGACTTCACTGTGGTCGATTGGCAAACCTTTGGGAGCTGTTTCCCCAACGAGGTATGGTAAGATTGGATATCCCGTAAGGACCGAGGCTCTTTCCGCAGCCTCTGCAATGATGTCCATGAATCCAGCGTACTGAGTAGCCAGATACCGACCCATGCCTTGGTATTGACAACCTTGACCGGGAAATCCAAACAAAATCCGGCGGGGGATCATAGTCGACGAAGGCGAGGTTTGTAATCTCTCTTCGATACGCGCAATCAAATCTTGCATGTTATGTGCCACGCAGGCAAACCTGTGTCGGTAGTGTTCGCGGCCAACGCAGCTCGTGTAACAGACGGAATGGAAAAGAGACGCGGGCGCGTCCAGGCAAAAATCGAGGTATTTGTGAAGGTACGCTGTTAAGGCTTCTGAACTTTTGGCGCTGAGGACGAAAATCATGGGGGTAGATTCTGGTATGCCGGCCGAAATTTGCCCATCATCTACTGGCGCCTCGAGAATAGTTCCCGCAATAGATCCAGCGAATCCATTGGACCTATTAGGATACTTGGTTAGAAGGATTCGTCGGACAAAAAAATAATTCACGGACAGAACTAAGGCCTTTAAAGGGCCATCCTTCTTCAACTCCACATTCTCGTATGGGAGATGAATCGGAACCACGTCACACTCAAGAGATGGATTCATGTTGTTTCCAGTTAATTGCACCAAACCGGGTACCGCTCGGCCATGGAATGACCCCAAAGTTTTTAGAACTCCTACGAGTCCGGCGATAAGCTCCGTATGGCCAACACAAGTTTTTGATGCGCCGATCATGAGGGGATTGTTTGGGGTATGCGAAGATTTAAAAACTTCATTGATGCCTTGAATTTCAATGAGATCGCCCAGAGACGTCCCGGTACCATGAGCTTCAATAAAGCTACAAGAAGTCAATCTCCATCACCACTTACAGCGAAAGCACTTACTCGATATCCTGCGTTTCGAAATTCGCCTTCTCCAGTAATGCCTTCTGCATCATGATTTGCGCCTTTACATTCGGTGCTACCAAGCCCTGACTTCTTCCATCATGTTTGACATCTGTTGCGCGGACGAAAGCTAAGATCCTATCGCCATCTCTCACAGCAGCAGACTTCGTCTTGAGTACAATGGCTGCGGCACCTTCTGCAGGCACATATCTGAGAGAGAGTTTCAATTCGGTGTGTCCGTCACAGCCAGGTAAACTCACCCGTCGGCCTCATTTGTATATGTCGCACACCTCCCATTTGGCGAAGTCATTTTCTGTGCGCTAAGGAAACCAAAGATACCCGGCCTATCGGATATAAACAGTAAGCGTTTTGAATGAAGACGTGAGAGTATCACACCCACCAACAGTGAGTATTGGCACCACACACAATTGCAGATTCACCTTCGCCCGAATGAAGGTATTGAACTGCAGCATCGAGGGCAATAAGCCCCGAGCTGCAGGCGGTGTCGATGCTTATGGAGGGTCCATGAACATCCAAAAGGCTGTCCAGCAAAATAAAATAAGTAAGAAAATTTGCGACCATCAAGTGGACGCACTAGCTCAATCGACCACACCCTGTGCTGGTCGCTACACCAGTAGCATAAAATCTCGTGTACGCTAAGGAAATGATGCATCAAAGCCAACGATATATCCCAAAAAAAATCCACTTACCGCCCCAGCCTCTCTCTGCCCAAAGTAACGTCAAATACCCCTCATCCATTTGATTAGCCACAAAAACGCCCATCTGCGTGCCCTTAACCTTCCCAACCGGTATGTTCGCATTTTCCAGAGCTTCAAACGCCACCTCAAGGGTGAGCCTAATCGATGGCGCTACCAGATATGCTTCAGCACTTGACAAGCCAAAGAACGTGTGATCGAAAGAGGCGATATCAATCCAGCCCGCTTTGTCTGAAAGTATATCTCCCGGCGCGGGTGGAGTGTCTGAATTGGGAGGACGGTAAAATGAGGCGTGATCCCAACGCGAAGGAGGAAAGGGAGTCATCAAGTCGTCTCGCTGTTCCATAAGTGCTTCCCAAAAAGACTTGGGGTCATTGATGTCACCAGGAAGACGCATAGCTTGACCGACGATAACCACCTCTTCCCGTTCTAGTTTCGCCTTCTCTGGTGCCTTCTTGTCGGGCGTACTTGCGTTTATTTGTTCTACAGACACACCAAGCTGATTCAAAACAGCTGCTCTTAAAGCAGCGAGATCAACATGTGTGTGACATGTGTTGAGCGGCAGGTGCATCCCGAGCTGGTGGTTGAGCAAATTAACGATTTTGGTGGACATCGAAGAGTCCATGCCGAGCTGTGAAAGAAGGGCCAAGTTGAGTGAGGTCATTCAAGAAAATTACAGTATTGAACAGAAAAACGAACCTCGGCAAACGTCACACCTTCGTTAGCCTCCAGAATATCCTTCGAAATTCTCAACGTATCTACGACTATGCCATCTACAATAGCGAGAATTTCATCTCTAGTCTTCGACACCTCATTCGCGTTCTCCTTCTTTGTTCCAGCGCTCCCGTTTCTCCCAGTCGAGATCCCTTTCAAAGATCCGCTGACAAGTCCTTCAACTCTCGCTCCAAATACATCCTCCAGCTTTTTCCGCCAAACCAGGCCCTTCTTCGTCATAGGCACGACTTCGCCTTCGTCCAAGACTAACACCCTCGACCATGAGATTCTCAGGGGAGGTGCCAGCATGCGATTGGCTTGCGCAATAGCTTTGACGATTTCCTCCAAGTGAGCTGAAGAAGTGGAGGCAGGTTCGATGATTGCACAGATAATATGCGCTGAGCCTCGTAGAAAGTTGTTGCCAACGACGGCACTCTTATTGATGTACGCCGACCCGTCGAGAATCGCTTCCACGATTCGTAGGTCCAAGGATTCGCCAGAGTTCATCTTCAAAGAAAACGGAATATCAACATGTGCTCAGACAGTTGTCCTAACAAAATGAAGCCATACCTGTATATAATCTTCCTTTCTACCCTTCCATGCTAATGTGGTTTTCTGCTCGTCGACATACGCATAGATATCGCCCGTCTTAAACGACACCGTCCCATCTTCATTTGGGGTGAAACTTGAATTATCGTACGCGATGTAACCTTTCGTAATGAGTTTGCTCTTGATCAACAACTCGCCTTCTAAAACAACGATATATCGTTGAACCTGTATAATATGCAAGCGAAAGAACTAGACTTACCATTTGCACCTTCAGAGCTGTCTTCGTTTAGTAAAGTGAGGAGGGCATCCGAAACAAGGCAATCTTTGGTAGACCATCCTTCTTGACTCCCGGCGTTGGTTGAATGGAACAACGGTCCTACAAATAGGGAAAATATGTCAGTATCAAATTGATAATGGAAATTCAATGCGCTTATCTTACCTCCTAGTTCTGTCATCCCAATGTCGAAGACGATCTTCAAACTCATCATCTTCGTCCACTCAATACATGCTTCGTTCGCTTTCGCACCACCCGACCCTATGGCTTTGAATGATTTCAAGAGTGCCTCAATAGCAGTCTTTTTTTCGGGCTCGGACTCCTCGAAATATGTGCGCATAAATCCTTCCAAGACCCATGGAACGCCGGCGAAGATGTCCAAGCCACATGTTGAGGCCATTGCCGTATCTAGAAGCTGAGAAGGGATATCGAGATGTCCTTTTCCACTCGACGTCACACGGGTATCCTCGTCTAATAGCGGCGGAACATAGCACGAAGGAACCGTACCAAAGACATAGGTTCCTCTGCTAAGCAAAGTGCCTGCGCCAATATCATGCGAGAGTCCAATGATATGACTCCAAGGGCTCCATCCGAGAACCTTGAGGTGCTCAAAGTCTTCTTTGGGCCACGTATGTTTCCAAAACGAAAGCCTGGCAAACGAGCCGGCCAAGATGGACCCATGGCTCAGAGGAACAGTTTTGACGTTTGAGACGGCGGACGCAGAGGACGTATGCAGGTATAAAGCAGTGGAAGACGCGGTCGGAAGCGGGAAGCTACCGAAAGGAAGCTCCAAGGAGGGAGAAAAATAGGTCCGAGTGAGAGAAGTGATCGTACTCTCATTTGATTTGAAAGTCAAAAAGGACAACGACATCTCTGTATCCAAAAATGACGATTTAACGTAGTTCAGACAGACATAATACACGATAACTAACCTCGGGAGAGTTGAAGCACTTGGGTTTGTTTTTCAGGGAAAACCACGACCGCTGGATTTACGTTTTCCAACATCTTCTTCATGATACTCTGCGGGACGTTCCAATCCAGTGTCGCGACAATACCTTCGAGTTTCCAGGTCGCCAAAATGAGTACAAAAACGTAGGGATGATTTTCGCTAACAATAGCAACAGTAGGCTTCAGGCCATAGCTTTCGTGCAGTTTCGCCGCAATTCCACTTGAAATAGCGTCGAGTTCGGTGTATGTCCATTTTTCAGAACCAAGCTCTACTACGGGGCGGTTTCGCTCAACCTCTACTGAAGAGCGTGCGGTTGCGAGAAACGCGTCCAAAAGAGTGCAAGTTTTCGCGGATGAGCCTGGAGGGTCCATAGCAGATGCGATAGATGAAGTTTGAGTATCGCATGGCCTGGTCTTTATGAGCCGTCAAGCCATATCGAAGTGTTGGGGTTGACTGAATTTGGAAGCTAGATTAACTTTTGGTGAAGAAGAGCATATAGAGAAGAATGCCCTTTAGGGGTCATAGCTTGATTCTTCATTGAGCGTGTGTTGACGGCTGGCGCGATGCGGGCTGTGGAGGTGAGGTCGGCCGTGGCTTGAAGGTGATGGTCAAGACTCAAAAGTTGAGCGTAAATTTTTTCTCAGGAAATTTGGCGCTAATCTTGTCAATGGCTCTCTTCGAGGTGCATACTACACACATACACACACACTTCCATGGTCTCTCTCTGTGTGCATATTATAAGGCTCTAGGTTCGAAACTCTAATCAAGCCAATTTATATACCTCCCAGTCTCTCTATTATGGAGAATCATGACTTGGCGGACAGATCCAAGAAGACTCGCTGATATCGAAGTCGATCCAAATAAGGCTCCCCATTGCCCGAGAAACAAGGGCGCATACCTAAGTCCAAATTAGTTATCTCAATGATTATCCGCAGACTACCCAACCTCTTTACCCTTCGAACTGGTGGCTATCGCGGTCACCTCTCTGCACAAACTGTAGCGGCAGCTTGCAGATGGTACTCGTAAAATGTGAAGGCTTTCTCTCAAGCCGTCGACCACGCAGAGATAACGCCAAAGTTCTATGAAATCTACTTTGACATAAGATACTTTAGGCAAAACTATCGCATCTATCCACCTGGTCGGTTTACAGGCTTTTAGCTTCTTGCTGTTCGATTGAACGTGGCTCCAATTCGATCTCCCCGGACTTCCAAGCCCATGATCACCTTGAAAATGATGACCGGAGGCTCTCCCTTTTTGAGCAGGAAAGTCAATGGATTGGTGTTCATGGCTCGGGCAGTTCGGACCTTTCAAAAAATTGACCCCCAAGGAAAACACTTCGGGACAGACCTCCAGGTCATGAAACGACTGGTGAAAGTATATCTTAGCGGTACATATCATGTGTAGACGACCTCAAAGATAATTTGTATCCTCATAGGGTTATATGCAAAAATTTACACCGTGAAACGTGTGGCCAGGGCTTCAAGCGGAGAAAGCCTTTCGACACCCTTCAATTCGACAATACTAGGGACTGTCTTTTGGATTTTGTTCATAAACGTTTCTTCGATGGGGGTACTGACTCCTGTCAGGAGAGACGTTTCGGGACTTGGTGGCTGATACCGACTTAGATAGAGGCCCAGATCGTAGAGGCGCCAGTCCTTGAATGGGGCGTAATCGAGGCTCTCGTCCGGGAAGACCTACAAGACAAAGACACACGCAAAATCAACAAAATAGATAAAGAGATAAAGAAACACTGACTTCCTCCGGAATTCGATCAGGCTCCTTGAAAACAAGTTCAAGAGAGAATAAATTTGGTACGCGCAAGGCCAAAAGTTTGAGGATAACCAGTTCCAGTGAGACGACTTCGAGGTGAAGGTGTTGAAGGTCGAATGGCCGATGATGGAACAAATGAATGACTTCGGTGACCTCTGATAGTGAAAGAAATTTGTTTGTCAAAGTCAGTGCCGTCAAGGTATCAGATGAGCGTCGAATTAACGGTAGTGTTTTCTCTAAGGAGAGGAAAGGTAGCTCTAACGATTCCAATCGTCGCAGGCAGCCGACGTGGCCGAGAATCTTCTGATTCAACTGCGCCCAACCATTATCCCTGCGAGTTGAAGTGGTATCCCTCCCATCAGCATGTACATCAGAAGATATTGTTATCGGTGGCTTCAGGCGTACATGAAGAAGAGAAGATGTTTGGAGAAATTTCAAAATCCCAGAGGAATCAACGAGGTGTGATTCGTCGAAACGAATCTCAAGATTCAACCGTCTGAGTCCCGGCAAGTCAGGAAGGCGCAGAAAAAAGATGGAAAGATCCGACGACGATGACGACGAAATGTGTAGGGTCCTCAGTGTTGAGCGACGGCGTGTGATGAAAGGAATCAGAGTGTTGAGCAATTCCTGCAATTCCGCGCTCGCTTCGACAGGTTTTCGTTCCTTCCGTGTTTTCGACTCGAGGGCGTAGTCAAAGTAAAAGGCCAGTTCGTCGAGATGGGGGAAGTCAGCGATAGCTAGGAGCTCCTTAAACATGATAATGGGGGCTTGCAGTGCTAATCTCCGAAGACTGGGGCCGAACGTCTTCCTGGTTGCTGTCAGGAAGACGCTGGTGTCCTTGTTGAGGGGAAGATCTCGCCACTCAAAGTCAAGCACCGTGGCGTTCGCCATCCCTTCTATTGCAACGGCCATCAGCGATAATATCAGCTTCGGTGAAAGTGTTTCCACCAGTTTGCCTTCACCTAAACCTCCACGAGATCGGAAAAGAGGTTTTAGAGTTTTGGGGATATTGAATGAGCTGAAGAATAAGTCCCTGGAATTGATTCTACGTCCAGACTTCGAAGTACTGGAGGAATGTTTTCCAAATAAAGCGCCCCGCTTCAGAAGGTACTGGATGAACCAAGCGCGGATGTAGAGCTTCTGTACGTGGATTGCAACGAGTGGATTTCTGCATAGTATCATATCAACTACTTTAAACCACACGCATGCTAATAAACTCACTGTAGCATGTTCAACATACGCAAAAAGTTCCTGTCCAGCTTGGTCCATCGAATTTCCCCATACTTCCGATTCAAAGCAACATGAAGAAAAGTTCGATTGACCGAAATGAACAGAAAGATTGATTTTCCGGGGAAATAACTAGTTATAATCCTCCATAGGTCGTCCGGTAGATAATCGCCAGTAATACCATGAGTCTGCGGCATGTTATTTCTAAGCAAAATTGCGTGCATATGAGGGTTTGAACTATGAAACTACAGCGGCTTACGTGTTCAACGACACCTCGCCTCCGTTGCAGACTACATGTGTTTGTCGTGATCCGATCACTGTCTTGTTGGTAGTCCTGTGAATCAACTCCCACCAACCAAGCAGTCACTTTGTAGGATTTCACATCAAGTTTGTGCATGAATGTACGACTTTCCGTGGACTCAACCAAATTTCTAAATCTAAACACCAGATTCATTGCTGAAAACAGTTCCCAGTAACAATTGTCAAAAATTTCGATACCTTGAGGAAGGTGGTTTACACATGTTGGTGTAGAGTCAACCTTGTGACTGACGACTACTATAGAAACCACAAAGAAATTATTCTGTGATAGCTGACGAAGCGAACCAGGAACCTGAACGGATTTGATATTGAAAATTAGTCTAAACCTATGGAAAGTCACATCCAATATGGGATATCCTCTTCCGAAACCTCTGACTCGAAAAGTACAAATAAAATGAGATGTCTTTGGTTCAGCGGCACTCGCTCCAGTCTCAAACTTCTGCCAGGTCAAAGTCGTTATCATTGCAGACCGCCAGGACTCTCACATCACAGATAACCGATCCTTTATTCACCGTCGTTGGTGCCACAAGCGCCCAGGGCGCGTCCACTATTCGAGCCCTTCAAGCGTCCACCAAAGCGTATCACGTTCTCGCGATCACTCGAGATCCATCCAAATCATCTTCCAAAGAACTCGAGGATTTTGGCTGCAAGCTCGTCCAAGCCGATATTGAACCAGCGCTGGTGCAACAAAGGCTTTTTCTGGATCCGACTACGTCTTTGGAATGACTCTTTCACAAGAAAATGTCAGTTTCTTGCGCAGGCGTCCTCGATTTAGGTTAAACATAATTGCACTGCTCCAGTTCTCGTGGCTCCGGAGTACATCACCGTGGGACAGATTGCAGAAACATTCTCCAAAGGTAAGCACATAGCATTCTTGATTATGCCTCTCAGCTAATCCTTAATTGTTCCTAGTTTCTGGACAGGACGGTTGCACATTGATGGGCAATAGGTAAGTACTCATCTCGAAGCTAGTTCACAGTCCCATAGCCTTTAGCACGTCTGTCTTGTGAGCTTCAAGGAATTGAGAGAAATTTCGAGCTGGCGTTGAGAGAATGGCATTACTTTCCGCCAGATCTTGTTGTGCATCGTCTAGGGCACACTTAGTCAGGAATACCATGTTGATTGCACCTCCACTTTCATCCGATTGTCCTCTGGACTGCGCTCATGTTCAAAAGATTGGCCGCCATCGTTTCTCCGGCAAGTGAGGCCATGCGTTGCTGATATGGCCCGTCTTCTGCTTTGGAGAATTTGACATTTTGCCTTGTTATCGAACGATTTAAATACTTTACCATAACTTGGTCCTGTGAACAAAGCCTCACATCGTCGTCGGTGAGGACGTTTGGAAACCAAAAGAGACGGTAAATTGGGTAGAAACGGATAGAGACCAACAAACAAGTAAACTACCTATATCCATGTATTTTAGACAGTGAAAATGAAGAGGAAAATAAATTTCCAGGGAATGGCACGCGAATCGCGAGCACGTACTGACAGGGAAAATTTCCCGATTTCCAACAAGAATAGATTGCAAATGGTGGTGAAATTTCAAAGTCTTAGATGAGTCTCAGTCTCAGGCATGTAATTGCCAAAAATAGATTCACAGGCGCCTAAGCCAGGCGCGCGAGTCAGGGCGCCATGAAGGGGTGAATTACTCCAAAAAAAAAACTATGCACGATACATAAATTTCAAACTGAAACAATTTCACAGTGAAGGTTGATAAACGATCCGGGTATCCAGGTCTCACTCTCCACGAAGTTGGTCAAGGTTGGTCTATGCATTGACATTAAACAATCGAAATACATTCAAGACAAGCTCATAAACGGCGAGCTTGCAACAAGCGGGGAGACTCCTCTCCAGGTAGAAGAGTTTCTCCACTTGAAAAGGGTATAATACCGTTGTGAGGTTTGACTTTTGATTTAAGCTGATAGAGAAAATTCTGTGTTCCGTACCACGGTAAGACAACGCACGCGGTTGGAAAGGAGAGACAACAACGACTTACGAGTGTCTTAGCGTACCTCTGGGACAATAATCTTGAAACTGGCTTCTCGCCCTGAATACGTCCTTCACCTGCAGTGATATTTTTATCCTCCCCAAGATTGGTCAGAGGTGCCGCTAGCCAGTCGGCTGGCGATGAATTTGCTGGATCAAGCTCGTGCGGACCAATCGGTGAAATACATCAAGGCGGTGGTGAAGTAGCAGCAGCAGTGTATGCGGACGCGAAAATCCACTTGTAGTTTAATTGAAATTGGTTGCCCATGGTAGGGGTCGTTCAAGTAGATAGAACTTGGGCGGGAACCGTTGTGCGTGTTTGTTGAGGGTTGGGATAAGGCCAGTGTGTTTCGGTCTTTCAGATTACCGAAAGTTCGATCGATGCGACAACTTGAGGCCAACCAAATAGCAGATCTGCCCAACAGATAAGAGACAGTTGATTCATACTTTCCAGTACTTGTTTACTGTTACTTGCCTTCATTATCTATACCCTTCAGATTAAGTAGGCAAAATCACGGAGATGGTAGCTACTGTAACTCACTTCGGGTGAGATCTAGTGACTAGTGACTGCTGAAGTAAGATCTTGAACCAAGTGTAACTTTTCAGGTCGTATTTGTTAACATCATAGTTAGCCCAAATGGCGTGACAATGATTATAAGCCACAGGAGCTGTGAATAGACCAATGCACATCATTTTGGGTTTACGGTAACAGAGTCCAGACCCCAGTGGGATGCCCTCTTGAAGTTCCATTGCTGACAGATTTTTATTGATCACTTAGACTCGATATTGATTTGCAAGGGAAATTTGTTACGAAGTTCAGTAGGATGTAAGCGAGAGCACAGTCAATGTAGTCATTGAGGATGAAGACTAAGCAACGATGTTGGCCGAGGTCTCACGACAAAGACCGACTGGGATGACACACCTTGTGCGCTAAACGAGTCCACAATTTCAGAACCCTCTATGGCGCCAGATCACGACAACTTCTGCTGACTGAGATCTTTCACATCTGACCCTATCTCAAGTCTAGAGATTAGTATAAAGAGGCATCATGTTCGGAATAGATTTCAAATTACCATAATCCAGCAATATATCTAGTCACGGAGTCATGTCATCTCAAACTGCTAAACGAGTTGCTGTAGTGCTCGGTGAGCCCGGTGGCAAGACTTGTTAAAATGTCGTCGATACTAAAGCGACTGCACCATAGGGTTGGGCAACGGATCAGGTACAGGCGGTGCGACTGCGTACGTGATTTTCACCCTTTCCCCTCAACCATCACCCGCTCACTCAATTTCCCAACAATTTCCAGTCGCTTATTTGCCAAGAATGGATACGAAATAGCTCTTATTGCGCGAGGCGGAGACACTCTGGAAAAATTGGCAAAAGAAATCCTCTCGAATGGTGGACATGTGAGATACCTAGCTCGAGATATTTCTGAGCACTGACGAATCGACTTCGCTTTGTAGGCCAAGGCGTTCTCCGTTTCTTCCTATTCTCACGAAGATATCACGAATGCTTGGTCTGCCATTCACAAAGCTTTCCCTAAGCCAGAATATGTTATTCGCGTGGCTGTATTCAATGGGGGATCTGGCGTCTTCAAGAAATTCCTCGATGTAACTCCCCAGGACGTCCAGACTGCACTTCAAGCCACCATTGCATCTGCGTTTTCATTCTCCCGTGGTGCAATCTTGGCTTTCAAAGACAATGACATCGAAGAATCAAATGGCAAACGAGGTGCTCTCCTATTCACTGGTGCTACGGCGAGTATCAGAGGCAATGTGTTGACCAGCGGCTTCGCTCCTGGCAAACATGGCTTAAGGGCTTTGAGTCAGAGTTTGAGCAAGGAATTTGGTAAAGAAAATATACATGTCGCTCATGTATGTTGCTCCGTTCCGCTAGTACTTTTTGACGCTGTTGTTAATCGGTTCAAAATAGGCAATCATCGATGGTGCCATCCTTATGGACGGGCAGCGCCAGCGCAGGAACGATCCTGCCTGGGAAGCTAACGAAGACGTTCGTCTGAGCCCCGAGAGCATTGCTTCGGTGAGCTTCTTAATGACTTCAAATTTCGACCATACTGAGGATATTTTTCAGTCGTATTTGTACCTCGTCAACCAAGATCGATCCGCCTGGACTTGGGAGCTTGACCGTGACTTTTCCTTCTTCCCTGATTCGTGAAGTAGTGCTAATTCTGTCTGCTAGTCCGACCTGCTCATGAGAAGTGGTGATCTGCTCACTGCAGCACTACAGAGTTAGAATATAACGCAAATTAAAGAATTTTCTGTATTTTGTTTCTTTTCGGAGAGCTCTCAATACAAAGCGCAAATTTTATATTTCAGAGCCACTTATTTCACCACGGCTGAAGTATTCTGCAGTCATTGCTGTTAGACAATGTCGCCGTCTAGATAAAAGGACAAATCCAGTCTGTGCAGACGAATTAGCAACTTCAAGAAAGCGTAAACGTCGAGCGTTTTAGATAGATTAATTTCTGTCTGAAGCCCGAGACTCAGGCTCCCCAATATCAGTCAGAATTCTTGTCCTCGGAAGGCGTGTTAGTCGCTCAAATCGATGATACCACTAGCTTGAGAATACGATTTGAGATTACTGCACGATGTCTTTGGTGTTTTCCACAAATTAGAGGGCGTCGCCAGTCGATCACAGCCTACGACGGGGGGGACAGATTTACGCTAAAGCTTACTTAGCTTTTGAACTTATGTCTCGAAGTTTGACAGATTGAAAAAGTGTAGAGCTTCATTCGACTAGTACTAATGAGTGTGCAGAGCTAGTATTGATCAGATCACCATTTCTCATGGGCAGGTCGGACTGGAAGAATAACTGAGACGAGTTGGTTCACGAAAAAAAAAAATTGCATACGGTCAAGCTCCCAAGTCCAGGCAGAGCGATCTTGGTTAACGAGGTACAAATACGACTCAAAAAGCTTCCTTAGCGCGGTCATGAGTCTAAGTGTCCGAAGAAACTCACCGCAGCGATGCTCTCGGGCTTCAAATGAATATTTGCGTTTGTCTCCCAGCTGGGATCGTTCTTGTATTCGCGTGATCGGTCTGTAAGAATCCCACCGTCGATGATTGCCTGTTCATACCATTTAAAATGAGGTATGATCGAGGTGAGCAATGAAGCAACGTACATGAGCAACATGAATATTCTCCTGTCCAAACTCCTTGCCCAAACTCTGACTCAAGGCCCTTAAGCCATGCTTACCGGCGGCGAAGCTGCTTGTCAAGATGTTGCCTCTGATACTCGCAGTTGCACCAGTAAATATGAGAGAACCCCTTGCACCGTTTGATTCGTCGATATCATTGTCCTTGAAAGCTAAGATCGCACCGCGAGAGAAGGAGAATGCCGATGCAACGCTGGCTTGAAGCGAAGTTTGCACATCTTCAGGAGTTATATCGAGGAATTTCTTAAAAACACCAGCTCCGCCGTTGAAGACAGCCGCCCGGATGGCGTATTCTGGTTTAGGGAAAGCTTTGTGAATGGAAGACCAGGCGTTCGTGACGTCTTCGTGAGAGTAAGAGGAGACTGGGAATGATTTTGCCTACAAACGCGACAGATGACACCATCAGTGTTCGTTGATACTATATCCAGGACAGATTTACTTGTCCGCCATTCGAGTTGATTTCCTTTGCCAAACTCTCAAGAGTATTTCCACCTCGCGCAATAAGAGCTACCTCGTATCCATTCTTGGCAAATAAGCGACTGAAAATGGGGTGAACTGGTGGCAATCATTAGAGAAGAGTGAAGATCACGTACGCAGTTGCTCCGCCTGTGCCCAATCCGTTTCCTACTCCTGATACAGTTCAGCTGCCTCAGCATCTGCGAAATGTGTGATAAATTTTGCCCTAGAACCTACCCAGAACAACAAAAACCCGTTTAGCAGCTTGCGATGACATGATACGATTGAGAGTGTCGGAGCCTTGAAAACTGTTCTAAAACATGATGACCCTCTTTATACCAGTTCATAGCCTGTTTAGGCATACATGGGAAAGCTATCAGTCAGCAGAAGTTCAGGGACAAGCTGACGATATAGCAGAATCAGAAACATCCGCAGTATGAGCCAATATGTATAGGATGTGTCATGGTGGCTTTCGTGAAATTTGCAGTGGTGCCTTAGATGACTAAATGCTGACATTATTGAACCACTGTCATGGCCGCAAAGATGCAAGAAGATGAGATACATTGGAAAGAAAACTATACATAAAAAGCCAGAGAGCAACATGCCATGACAGAAAGAAAGTGCAGAGCACGTTCGAAACGTGAGGCCTTGAGGGTTCAGCATGCCAAGGGAAAGACAGATGACAAAACCTAACGAATAATCCTTTACGCCCTACCTCTCTTCGGTTTCCAGACACCCCTGGTAGGCACCGACTGGAAGCCATCGTCCTCTCTTTTGGATTCAGTTCTTGAAGGAGGGGCAGGTGAGCCAGACCTCGTCGGGGTAAGTGTTTCAGTAGCGACTCTCGCGACAGGGGCAGCAGGTGCGCCACCCCCAGCGGCCTTTTCAGCCTCGCGAGCACGCCATCCACCTCCTGCCCCACCACCTGAGACTGCTGGAGGGCGATATCTCCCTGCCGCTGATGCACCGAGTGCTGGACTTTCCGACCGCGAAGGTGGTCCCGTTGCAGCAGTCGTAGCTACCGGCGCCGCGCCTGGGCGTCTCCATACTTGAGGTTCGTCCTTAGCTGCTCCTGTAGCAGCAAGAGGTTTCTTCGTTGGTTCAGAATTGAGGCGGCCAGCAGCACGGCGTGCTAGCGCTTCTTCTTCGCGTTGCTGTTGGAGTCGTGCCCGCTCAGCGGCTTCTGCCCTCTCCATTTCTCGCTGTTCGCGACGCGCAGCAGCTTCCTCTTCGCCCTTGCGTTTTGTCTCTTCGACTTCGCGTTCGCGAGCTTCCTCTTCTTGGCGGAGCCTTTCTTCCTCCGCTAAGCGCTCTAAAGACCAGATGTGTAAGTGACAGACGTAGAGACGAATGCGAATGCGAACATACCTGCTTCTAACGTGGCTTCTTCCGCCTCCTTTTCTCTCATCACCTGTTCCTCTTTCTCTCTCTTGACCCTCTCTTGTTCCCTTTGTTTCAAAACCGTCCTTCTTCTTTTCTCCTTCTCTTCTGCAATCTTCTGCTTTGAGATTTCGATCTTCTTTGAGAGATCGTCTCCCTTCTTTGCGATCAAAGCTTCTCGTCGGCTTTGATAATCCCCCATCATACGTGCTAGTCTTGTCTTTGTCGCCAGATCCTCTTGATGAGCTTGTTTGGCACCTTCAAGACGAGTCTTTTGGACGGACTCGAACGTTTCTTTGTCGGTCTTTTGCTGGTGTTCATAATCCTGAGCGAGAAGAGGACGCTCGTCTTTTCGGTAAGCACGCTCGATGTGGTCGATCCGCTTTGAAATGATGCGCAGCCGCTCGTTCATTTCCTTCTTCTCCTTCTCAAGCTGAGCAACCTGCATACCAATGAGGCCCTCGGTATCAATTGTATCCATTTTCTAACAAACAAAGTTAAAATGGCATAGAAGTTAGTGGTTCATGCATACCTCAACATCGGTAGGCTTCAGCAGACCCTTATCCACCAAAGTCTGGGCATATTGCTTCGCTTGGTCAATCTTGATATCCTCGATCTCTTTCCGAGCTCTGGCTATTGCTTTCTTCTTCTGTTCCTCTTGCGCCCTCTTCGCCTCTTCCTCTTTATCTCTTCTTGTTTGTTCAGCGCGTTTACTGCTCTCCTCCTTCTCTTTTCTTACCGATAACTCACTCAACAATTCTCGTCGACGAGCCACCAAGGCACGGCGAACCTGCAGAGCCTTGCGCTCAGATTCAGTAGCAACGGCAAGAGATTTGAACTTGGCGTCAGGATCGTCTTCTTCGGATAGGTATGATTGGCCGTCGATTATTCGAAGAGACGTGTGAAGGCTTTGAGCAACTCGGCTAAGGCGGGTTCGGACAAGTTCAGCGGTGGAGGGTTGAATGGGAGGTTCCTTAGAGTTACTTGAGGACGAAGTACCTGAAGTAGAAGCTTGTTCGTGGTGTAGAATGAAAGGATCATCGACGAAAGTGATACTGCCGTCCTTATGATCGACCCGTACGTTCAATTCGCCCCGGCGAGCGCATCCCATAATATATGCCTCTGCTTGAACTTCGTCGAAGGACCCTTCAAGGCCCGCCTCTTTCAAGGGCGTAACCAACGCAAGCAAATTGCTAATTTTGATGGTAGAATAGACCTGAGAGAGCTGAGAAAGCAGTCTTGAAAGCAATGCTCTCTGCAGGAGAGTTAGGTACTGAGAATATGCGTCATCTGTGGCGAGAGATTGAAGTAGAGGTGTGATGTTTTTGCATAAAGTCAAAGGATCGAAGGTAACCTCCAAAACATTGTACAAGGATTTGATAGTTGGAGAAGATAGCTTCAGAACATCACGTGATAGCTGATTTGAAGACATGAGCTCGGCACCGAGAGGAGTCAAAAATGATGAGACGTACTGCATCCTTCAGTAAACCAGACCGCGTAGGCATGCGGCTAAGGCCAAGCAGAGCCGTGAGTTTCGCATTCTTGCCTCTGAGTTCGTCCTGTTCATCGGCTTGAAGACCAACTGGGACAGCAAGCGCCGAGACCAAGACCTGGCCAGCCAAGCGACCCATCTCCTCATCAGATTTGCCGCCAATGCTTGTTACAATGGCGTAGTATCTGCTCCAAGCAGCGGCATGGTATAAAGCATTACTGCTCATCAAGAAGATTTTTGTGAGCTTTTCGTAGTAGTTGGCCATCATTGCGGGACGAGGGGCCTTCTTCGCCATCGTAAGCAAACTATGGACATCCTCAACAGAGCGGAAGGCTTCCTGCCAGAGTTCTAGCTCGACAGACGTGTTAAGCTGAGCGAAACGGGTATCAAGATGATGTTGAAGGGTATCGGCATCAGAGAGATTGATAGAATGTTGTTGGTGAGAGTACTTGTTAACGTTCTGGAGATGGAGTCGCAAGGTTTCACAAAGACGACGAAACTCGACTTTACGTTGGTGCTTGAGACAGAATTTGAACGCTTGTTGTGCGATTTGCTGAGAAAAACGTCATGCTCAAAGCACAAGAACACTCTAAACAAGACACACCTGATAGATCGTCTCCAGTCGAGCGTTATTTTTCAAGGTCTCCAATGAAGTCCGGTAACTCTCCCAAAGAAACTTCAGCCAGGGCGTCACCAGAGCTCTGTCCGTTCGATCTTTGCTTTGATCTCCACTGACAGCGCCCAAGAGTATACTCTCTGGCGTCTCGCTTGCCTCTAAATCGTCGACATCAACTGCACTCTTCACTGCGGCTTTTTCCTGAGCCTCTCTAACCTTCGCATCGGCAAGTTGTACAAATTTTGTGATAACTGTTTCGATACTCTGAACGCTGGTATTTTGGGCGATATTTTTGTATTGCATCAGCCCTTCCTTGGCAGTACGACCTTTACGCATATCGACGCAGAGCTCAATGAAGCGGTGCATAATAGGTTCCAAGGAAGTCAGAGGTGTTGACCGGAATCGCTTTGAAGAGAACATTTCTGTCAAGGACTGTAATGCAGCATGAGTCTGCCCAACAGAAACTAGGCCCTCCGCCTGCTTCAGCACCGTCTCAGGTTTTGAGAATGGAGCCATGATAGAATTTCTATATGAAAGTTTAGACTTTATCCACATATCCAACTTAGTGGCATACCACGTTGAGGGCTTGTAGGCCTCCGTTCGAGTTGAGAGATCAGATAGGGACCGCCTTGATGACACGCGTAGACTGGAAAAATTGAGTTCATGCTTTAGGGCAGGTCGTGGGAGGCAGGCTTTAGGGGCTTTGATTAACTTTTTATGGAAGAATCCTAGCTAATCTTTGAATCTCGAGTAAGGGTTATTCGACTTGTCACCATGGCGTATCGGGAGGAAACACCATTGGCCTCTGTACTTCGTTTCTTTGATCTTTTCCACACAGGAGCTCGATTAAAGTGAGAGCGAATGGGAAAGCAGTACCTGGCAGATTCATTCGCATTTGTCAAGCAATGAATTCGAGGCAGATAAACATACCAGGTCCACGGCTATCGTATAATATTAGGTGAAATGAACTTGAAATATTACAAAGGCAATAATGTAATGTACCTTGTCACCAGATGTCCCGATACGACCACTGGGTCTTCCTTGTAATCGAAATCTGTAAACAGTGGGGGTTCACTTTATCTGATACGTAATTTTAGGATTTACCTTTCTCAAGTTGCGATCTGACACTGGGGTGAGAAGTTAGAGGTTGGTTTGGAAGGCCGGCGCTGAGCGCGGCGAGGCTACCTGCAAATTCACTTATCAATTGGGTCATAGTCCTCTAGGGCGCTATTAGGGTACATACCAGCACAAATCATCCCAACATATTTACCGGCGTCAAGATATTTTTTTACCAACTCCTGTACACCAAGATGCTTAGACATAGTGTCGGCGCCTTTCGCACCTCCTGGAACGACAAGTAGGTCGTAACTGATCTAAACTCAAGTGTTTTGCTCTGCGACTACAAAAAATAAACAAAAGCTTACTGGATCGGTAAGAGCGGATTCAAAATATATGTCCGGGACGATATTGATCCCTCGTGAACCCTTCGCTGCATGTACAGCCCCAGTCGATTTCATTCCTGAGCTGCCATCGTCCACAAAAGCCGATGTAACTTTAATACCAGCACGAACTAACGTGTCGTATGCTATCGTGCTGTCACGATAAATCGCCCTTTAGTTTCACAAATAAAAAATGGAAAATTCTTCTTCGAACTCACAACTCCATTTCCTCAGTTCCATCTGCTATCAAGATTATCGCTGAAGGCATCCCACTTAGAATCTGCTTTGCTCAACTTCAAGAAGCGAAATTCTTCAAAAAAGGAATCGGTTATGGAACAACGTACCACTTGTTGACACAGAACTGTCCATTAATGACATCATTGATAAGATGGTAAAGCCTACGTGGCTGATATGTAAATTAGCTTAGAAGGAACCTATTATACGATGATACCTCCCGTTGGAAAATAAAACCTCTCCCGCCTTTATATCATATTCAAGTAGAGTCCTGCTAAATCGTCGATCTTCGCTCTTCTGAAAATTCCAACCTATCAACGCCTCGTCAATATCCGGATCATATACATCGAGAGAGCCTTGTGGCTCCTTGCCGTCGATCGTGAAGCTCTGCGTGTCAGGTACTTCCAGAGGGTAATACCAGACACTGATTCTTGGTTTGAGATTTCTCGTTGTACCGTTGAGGAGCTTGTAGGCACCAGTATTTTGGGTAAGGAATATCGTCACTTGAGAGAGCAAATCCGGAAGGCCACCGATGGAAACGCTCGGGATATCCTGTATGTGGGAACTCGATAGGAGAAACAACACATTGGCTGTCGTAATGAAGCGGTCGTGAATAACCAGGCTACGAAGATTCTTGGAGTTTCTACCGCTTCGAGCTCTAAGGAAATCGACAAGTGCGTCGTAGGAATTATTGATAACACCAGATTTTAGAAATTGCGATGCGCATAAATCGAAGGGTGAAGGTTGTTCAACGCAATTTTTGTCCAACAACGTTCGAGTAAAAGTCAATGTTAAACTCTCGAGGTTCGGCAGGTAAACGAGGGAAAGCAAAGATAGGACGTCATTTCCACGTAGAGAAAGTGAAAGGACAAGGCTGTAGGTTGATTTGATGACGATTAGAGGTGTTGCATGAGACCTCCAGAACAAATTCTGGAAAGACACCTCTGAAGATGATCTGCAAACGTCATCAAGTGCCTTGAGTGCATTATTCCAGTCGAGGCAGTCGAAACGACTGATGTGAACGTGCGACATGATAGAAGTATGTGGCGAAAGAGAAGGAAGCAGGTTTGCTACTGGACATGGCAAAGCTCCATTTATATAAGCGCCCCAAGTGCTCAAAGCGCTGGTCCCCTTGTCAACAGACTAGTGCGTCGGCGCTTTGCTTCAGGAGAAACTAAGAGTCGAGGGCCACATTCAAGTGGCATAGATCGCCACTGCCTGGGTCAACAGATATCGATCTTGACCCAATTTATCTGGATCAATGCGCCGTTGTCTAATCAACTTGGCGGAAGTTGGGTGGTACAAAAGAAAGACAAGTGCAAAAACAAACAAGAATGTTAATTTCAAACAAGGGTAGACAAGTTTTATAGCACTCTACAGCAAGTGGCTCTGCTGTTAATGATGAGGGCCACAAAAGCTGCCACTCTAGAGGTCAGAGTGCGCCACTCCCAGGGGGAAAAGACAGCGAATTGATTTTCCATTGGTATACTAAAGCTTACCAGTTATTGAGTGTAAAGAGTCGGACGCTATTTAGGTTGTCGTGGTTGAGGAAGAGAAAATTTCGGCTTTTCGCAGCGGCCGACGGCCGCTTCGCATCAAAATTTAAAATGACTCATTCATCGAATCAGATGAATCCTTTCGCCACGATAACGAATGTACAGTAGTACATAGTGGTGTTCAGAATCAAAACCATAATTGTAAGCCATGCAACAATGTAAACGTTGAGTTGGATCCAGCAGTGATTCAGACAAATAAATCGACTGAGCCACTTGTTGGCCTCACTTCTCACAGCCTGACAGGGCAACAAAACTATCATTAGTCCAAATCGCAAGGCTATTGATAGGGGAGAGCTCGGTTTAAGTTCAGTCATCTTTAGTGCAAGAGTTTAAATCCTCGTTGGGAGAACAAAGCACATGTTCGCGAATATGACTGATACTTCAAAGAAGAACACAACCCCTTATAGTACGGCACAGCTACTAAAACTAGTATGAAAAAGTCAGTGCAAGGAATTAGATAGCCTGCATCATGATTAATTCACGCACCTAGTCGAGTGCAGCATAGCGAGGCTGGCATGATAATTGTTATGTTCAAAAATTATGAATGAAACACTCGAATACGCCACTTACTAGCAAGAAAGAGCCACCAATTGCGAATAACGACTGAGGAAGTATGGCGCCTAGCGTCCCTGGTCATTGTCGTAATACCACCTAATCGCGGAACCTACTAGTTGTCACTGACACACCTTCTTCCCCGTGAAGAAATCCCGCTCAAAATCCATGGATGTTAACATTTCCGATCTGTAGAGTATTGAGAATCGTGAAGAAAATAGAGTTCAATCAAGATTTTACGAATATGTCCCCGCCCAGACATCCACCCACTTGGTGCTGATAAGTACATCTCGTTGGATTTCTAAAGGGAAGTTTTAGTTAGGCATGATGAAGAAGAGCAATGGGTGCCGAGTGCTCATTGATAGTAAGAAGCAAGCTAAGCAGGAGTGCGGAAGGTCCTTCAGAATCCCAGGGTAGTAGAACTTGTTTCAATTCGTCAATGCGCGTCAGTGTGAAACCTTATTTAGGGGCTCATGTTCGTGTATCATCACGCTTGAGCTTAATTAGCCTCAGTAGCATGTGCGGCTTCGTTTCGCCACAAACCAAAATCGACTCTTATACGTTCAGAAGCCGCCAGTTCATGAGCCACTCACTTATGCAGCCACGGCCAACAAATCAATACATTTTTGCTATTCACTTGGTCATCTTGCATAGGTAGATCGATATACATCTCGCCCTTCTTGACTAAGCGCGGTATCAAAGAAGTCCATAGGCCCCGTTGTGACGGTTGGCGATCTACAAGTCAATTTCGTCAATCCAAGTCGGTCAGAAATCAGGATAATCACACTCACTGAAATTGTTGAGCTTTCTGAGCGATGAGTTCACTCAGATGACGAACACATCGACAGGCAGCAACCTAGATTTCAGGTAAGGTTCCCAGATGAATCGTTGTTTGAATATTTACTCACCACAGTAAATACTGAAGCGGGGGCAGCTCCTATAATGCCCAGCTCAAAGTTTGGTTTCCATATGAGAAAGCCGGTCGCAATCGCATTACACACAAATCTAGATTGATATATGCCTCAAGTTAGCGCAAGTTAGATTGGATCAAGCTTTGATGGGAAACTGACGCAACGAGGAAATAGATCATGCCTTGGGCAAGCAAACATCGCACAAGACTGCCTCGGCCCACCCGTTTGTATTCAATCGCTAGTTTGTAGACACTAAGAAGCAAGAGGATAGCGTCGAAGATCATGGTGTACGCTCGTATAATTGTGGTGTCGCGATATGCGTTTGCGGGGTCCAAAGCTACACATACACCTTCTGGAACCCAGTGACCTTGATTCTGTACGGTGTCTTCAAAACGTTTTAGCGGTAAGTCACCGATTCAAGATTGATGATGACCCTACTTAAAATGACAAGACCGGCATGTCCAAGGACCATTACACAAATAACGCTTGTGACCACCGTGTTCGTCCATATTGCAATTCTGAAAGCATACGAGTAAGTTTGGGAGAATAGGTGATACGAAAGTATTGATCGCACGTTCGGAGAGCGAAGTTGACGCTTGCAAATACAACGGACATTTCCAGGAAAAAGGTGAGTACATGCTCTATGGAACAGTCGCTCCGCCTGGAGGTTCGGTTCGGTTAAATATTGAATTTATCTCGATGTATATTCCACTCACTTTGTTGAGTTCACCATAGAGACACTAAAAGGAGAGAGAAGTAATGTAACTCGAGCTTATGTTGCAGCACAACTTACAGGCATAAAAGACCGATTGCTTGAAAATATCGACCGAAAAAATAGGGCAGCTTAATGGCACTGGTCAAGACAACCGATTGACGCCTCAGAGTCTGCCGACGTACCACCTGCCACTGAAATACCTTCCTTTGCTTGATAAAATCTCGCTCAAGCGTCATACTAGTCAAGACCTCCCAGCTTAGTAATAATATCAGTCGTTGATGCAGAACAGAGGCGATGGGTTGGCTTACAAGTACATCCCCGTCCAAATATTCGCCGCCCTGATAAGAATAACTGCATCTCTTTGAAGCTCTTGAGGAGAGTTCCAGTCGTGCATAGATGGGAAGGGTTAGCCGGGCAACGCCAAGGATCGAGGGAGCCGAGGGAGCGAAAGACATGGCCTGCTTTTGAGGGTCGATGAGTACGGATAGCGGGCCAACAACTCAGATCAAGCCTGTCAAACTTGAATTCAACGGGCACATTATTTTTCGCTGTCCGACTTCCGGCAAGTAATCAAAATGACCATATCAGAAAACTTTACCGAAAGAGGGGGTGGGCGGTTTGTGGACTCGTATGATGTGGACCATGGTCGCAGGAACTAGTTCTAAGTGATGTGACCTGCAACCTGTAGTGTCCAACAGCAAAAGCTGCTATGTTAATCTTGGACAAGTCGCCATGGGTGAAAAATTGAGATGTTTTATTAGGAAGGAATCATCACTGGGCTGATGAGTTGAGCGAGTGATCTGAGGAAGGGGAAAATGTGCACTTCAGGAGTATACATCGAAGCGATCGAAAGTGTCTAGTTAAGTTAGTCATGACCATGATCAAATTCAAGTTCACTCCAAGGACTTACTAAATTTTCTAAAACGTTCAAATTATCGCTACAATTAATAAGGCCCTAGTGAGGTTTTCTTTTTTGTTGATCAATGTGAGTGATGCCCAGCCAAATTATCCTTAGCTCGTGAAAAACTTGTGTTCATTCGACTGCGTGGCATTTGTCATTCCTGAAGGTTCTCCACGTGCTGGGAATCCCGACATAATCAATTGAATTTGACCGCGCGACTGACAGTCAATTACGCGCGCGACTCACGCCGAGAGCTCTCTGGAACTTCGAGTACTGCTCAGCTGGGATATACACCGCGTCTGAACGGCGCCCAAGTGTCCAGAGTATTCTTGGGAGGACCTAGAGAAGTCTTCATGTGTCCCGACCGTGTTCGTTGGCAGTCCACTATTCGGAATTGGTATCAATGCCGCCCCTTCAGTCTCTCTCCAGTCATAGAAGGGTGTAAGTACGCTTTGAGCTCTGACTAGACTGTTTCAAAGCGTCAATAAGAATTGGACATCATAGAGGTGATTGGCGAAGAAACCGACCATCGAGGCTCGAATTGACGCTTCCAACCAGTGAACGGCGACACTGATGCGGTCCCCATATCCAACTTAAAAGGAGCTACCCGGACCTCGCTACACAAACAACCCCAAAGAACGCGTCCGGGGGTACTGTAAAAAAGTCGCTCGAAATCAGCTAATATTTTACCATCACCTCAGAGCTTACGTTTTCCGTTGAAACCTCTTGACTACCACCACCACCAAGACCTCAAACTCCAATTGTTGTCTTGTTCGCTTACTTGTAAAGAGCTCTCCTTATTTTCGCCTTTATAAACTCATTCCAGTTCACTCAAACAGCCTCATCTTCACCCTCGAACGTGCCAAAAAAAATGCCAGCTCTCGTCCAACGCCCAGCACCCACATTCTCAGCAGAAGCTGTGTCTGAGGGCACGTTTATTGATGTCAAGTTGGAAGATTATCTTGGGAAGTGGTAAGTTGAAATATCGTTTCGTCGCCTTGTTTCGCGTCGCGTTTTGCTTCGACGTGGCATTTGAGGGTGTGATGCTAACTTTGTGCTTTTTGGATATATCATGTGTAGGGTTGTTTTGTTGTTCTACCCCATGTAAGCGTTGTAAAAAATTGGTTTTTGTAGTTGATGGATGAAGCTGACATGAACATGACGCGACGCGGGGGGTTTTTTTTTTTTGCTATCGACACCGATAGGGACTTTACATTCGTTTGTCCAACGTACGTTTCCCTTCTGTTTATTTTACTCAACAAGTTCATAGGCTAACTCACTTATCACCTAGTGAAATCCTCGCGTTCAACGATGCACTCCCGCGTTTCCAAGAACTTAACACTGCCGTTTTCGGTTTGTTCTCTCTTTGTCCAATATAAAATTACTTTCCTAATATTCGTTCCTTTTCTTCCTCAGGTATATCAACAGACTCTAAATTCACTCATCTCTCCTGGTCGCTCCAACCCCGTTCCCAAGGCGGCCTCGGACCAAACCTAAAGCTCCCTCTCATTGCAGACAGGAACATGCGTATTTCTCAAGAATACGGTGTACTATTAGAAGATGAAGGCATTGCCCTCCGAGGATTGTTTTTGATCGATCCGAAGGGTATCTTGAGGCAGATGACCGTGAATGATCTACCGGTCGGAAGGTCGGTTGAAGAAACTGTTAGATTGATTCAAGCATTCCAGTTTACCGTATGTCGCTATTCTCTATTATTTTCTCTCTCTCTCTCTTCCTTTACCAACCTCTCCATCCTCGAATTTTTTTGGTTCTTAATCCTACCTAAACTAACCGTTCTTCTTACTTCTACAGGACACCCACGGCGAAGTATGCCCAGCCAACTGGACATCAGGTTCGAAGACTATCAAGACTGATCCGGTTGCGAAGCTCGAATACTTTGAGGCTACGGCTGCTGCTACGGCTAATGCTGGCGTTGGTGCAAATGGCCATGCCAATGGCGCGAATGGTACCAACGGACATGCAAATGGCACGAATGGACATGGGCTTAAACGCGCACGGGTTGAGTAGTTTTGCTCGGTCTTGGATCATAACTATCGATGCGACAGAGTCCAGTCCCAGTGCGTGCGCACGTCACTATGTACATGTCGCGGAAGTCCGGATTCTATATTTTGTCATTCGCGCTTGTTACCCTTACGAGGGTCCATTAGAATCTCTAGGCTCTTACTTCTTGCTGGAGTCCTTTTTATACCTTCTCCTTCACCTATTAAATTTTTATTCCATTTTTAAATGTCATATAACTTTGATAATATTTACATTGTTTTATATTTACTCAGCTTGCAGTTGCTTCAAGTCTCCATTCGTTTGAAATGGTTATACCTGGATGCAGCAATGGCATGTCGCGCATACTGCCAAAGTCCGAAATCTTCTATTTAAAAAAGCAATAGGCACCGTCGCTAATTTCGTTATTCCAACAGGTCAAATGTCGGTGCAAATTCAATCGATCCTTGTGAGTACGAGTGTTCCCCTCCTCTTCCGCCTATTCCTCTTGTTGGTGCAAGGCACCGACATTAATGGCAGCACTCTACCACACACGCATCCGCCTCTCCATAACACTTGTCAACCTCCGCATTGCTCTCCTCGCAGGCTACTCCCGCCTCGACAAATCCCTCTCTCCCACTCTCACCATCCACCGTATCCTCGCACACAAATTCGTCTTTTCAGATCTTACATACATCATCCACCTCTCTTTATCTCTATTCTGGTTATCTATCATACCCTCCTCTCCAAGTCCAATATTTATCCCATATAAACTCCTCATCCCCCTTTTATATACCACAACTCTACTCCTCCCACTAACCAACCAATTCGTCGTACCAGCCACACCCGTATTCTCCTGGTCCCTCACCTACTTCTCCAACCAATACATACCAGATACACACAGACCCCCCGTCTTCATCTCTCTCCTCCCCACACTCGAAACGGTATTATACGGCACCAACATATCCGACATCTTAACACGCTACACCCACCCTTTCCTCGACATACTCGCGTGGATACCGTACGGCGTCATACACTTCATCCTCCCCTTCCTGATCGCTTTTTTTCTCTTCTTGTTTCGCGCGAGGGGCGCTTTGCGGATGTGTGCGACGACGTTTGGGTATTTGAATTTGATAAGCGTGGTTATCCAACTTGGTATTCCGACGAGTGCACCGTGGTATGAGGTCATATACGGCTTGACTCCCGCGTCGTATACTATGTTGGGCTCGCCAGGTGGTTTAGCACGTATCGATGAACTGTTTCATTCGAATTGGTACACTGTGGGGTTCACGCACTCTCCACTCCCGTTCGGTGCTTTCCCCTCTTTACATGCGGGGAACGCAACGCTCGCCGCACTGTTCGTAACGCACTTCTTTCCGTCATACACAGAAATGGTGTGGGCGTATTGTGTGGTTCTATATTGGGCAACGATGTATTTGACACATCATTATCTTGTTGATGTGGTGGGAGGGGGATGTATCGCTACTGTGTTTTTCTTTATGTTTTTACCGAATGAACTGAGAGGAGATGCGGCGCTGGAGTACCCGCCGGGTTATACTCCTGGCACTGATACTGCTGGATTCGGTCCCTCCTCCTCCTCCCCCTCGTTTTCTTCCATCTTGAACAGAGCTGGAGCTGGAAGAAGCAAGTATGTATAAGTAGATCAACGTCAACCGGAACACGACCTCGCCTCCAAATCACTCCAGGTTTGGCTCTACCAGTAGGCTCAACTACTTTATATAAATGATAGATACAATAAAACTACGCCAGCTCTTACATCTCAAGTACTCAAAAGACAAGATCTCAAAACTTGAAGATCCAAATGAAGGATACATATAATCGGCCCATCATGATTTTTGATGCCATCTGATTCTGATTCTGAACCACTCAAGCGCCAAACGCCCAGGCGTTGGCTCCACTGACAGATCAGGCTCACTACTTCAACTTAAAACATCAACTTGTGTATTGTGTACTAGGTACAACTGGCAACACCAGGACTGTGGGTTTTCGTCCCGTTAGAACGTGTAAATGTACAGGCGTGTTACACACCTCGAACGTCCAACCTCAAACATCGAAGGCTTCATTGGATAATTCGGGTGAATATGAGTCAGTGAGTCATGGTCAAAGCGCTTGCGATAACAACAGCTTGATCAGACAGCTTGGACCATTAATTTAAACTGCGTCGACTCGGATGTGGACAGTGGACAGTGGTGGATGTATCGCTACTGTGCTGCGTTTTTCTTCATTTTTTCTTCATTTTTTTATTTTTAATATTTTTATTTTTACCGAACGAACAGAGACAAGCTGATGCGCTGGATTCAAGTAAGTTAGCTGTTTGAACTTGAGTTCTTGATCAAAGGGTAAGAAGCTGAAGAAGCTGAAGAACCCTAATCTACATTCGAAATCGGCGTTTTTGATGCCACCATATCACTCAAGCGCTCAATTTACTCAAGCACTCAAGCGCTCAATATTCAATATTCAATATTCAATGTGAACTAATATTAACGTTCACTTCAACTTGTGGACAGCTGATAACTGACGATTACGACTGACATCGGAAGCTGGGTCTTCATGTTCATCTTAAACCAAGAACACGAGAACACGAAAACACGAGAACACGAGAAGACAAGAAGACGAGAAGAGGATTTGGGGTTAGGAATTGAGATTGAAAAAAACCTGAAATTGAGATTAAAAAATTTGGAATTGAGATTGAAAAAGGGAATGTAACGTAATGTAATGTAAAGATACGTTTCAACAAATCAGAAACTAGAAACTAGAAACTAGAAAGTATAGAAAAACGATCCACCTCTGCTCCTTTCTCCTCTCCTCTCCCATCTCCCCTCCACCCTTCTCTACTCACCAACTCAGATCCATTCACTCACTCCCAAAACCATTCATCCATCCCTTCATCCTCCCTCCTCTAGTCACCCACCCACTCAAACACCCCTCCACCCCTCATCCCCATCCAACGCCCTCCTCTCATCGCCTCTTATCAAACTCGCGATCGATGCCGTGTGGGTGTGGGTGTGAGTATGGGTGTGGGTTTTCGGATGTTTCTGCGTTTTGGACTTTTTTGGAGCTAACCCGGGTTGTCCATGTCCTGGCGCTTGGGTAGTGTTCGAGTTCGAGTGAGAGGAGTAGGCGTTGGTGGGATAAGTGTTGGTGTTGGTGTTGGTAGGACCTGCAGAAGGATGCGGGAACCCACTCTGTCCCTGTCCAGGAACAGGCGATCGATACGTCCCTGTAATATCGAGTTCTTCATCTTCAGAGGACGGTTCGGAGCTAGCGTCGAATTCACGTGCGTTTCCGCGTGCTGAAGGCGAGCTTCCGAATGAATAGGCGTTTAACCTCGCACGCGGGTCTTCGAGGTCGTATTGTTCGTATTTCGAACGAGCTGTTCGTCCGCGGGCGAACCCCGCAGGTGTATAATTGGGTGGATACTCGAGCGCTGCGTCTCCCCTCAGCTCGTTGGGTAGGAACATGTAAAAGAACACGGAGGCGATACACACGCCTCCCACTACGTCGATGAGATAGTGGTGTGTGAGGTACATCGTTGCCCAATATAACACGACACAGTAGCACCACACCGCTTTTGTGTACCCAGGGAAAAAATGGGTCACGAATAAGGCTGCGAGTGTGGCGTTGCCGGAATGTAAGGATGGGAATGCTCCGAATGGGAGAGGGGAGTGGGTGAAGCCGACTGTGTATCCGTTTGAGCCGAACAGTTTATCGATACGCGCCAAGCCGCCTGGGGAGCCGAGCATGGAATACGAAGCGGGTGTGAGACCGTGTATGACTTCGTACCAGGGTGGACTGGTAGGCACGATGATCTGGATGAACACGCCTATGAGGTTCATATACCCAAAGGTGCGGGCCCAGAGATGGAGAGCGTGTTTGGTGCGGAAGAGGAAGAGGAAGAGGGCGATGAGGAAGGGGAAAGTGAAGTGGACGACGCCGTAGGGGAGCCAGGCGAGGATGTCGAGGAGGGGGTGGGTGTAGCGAGTGAGGATGTCGGATATGTTGGCGCCGTAGAGGACGGATTCGAGGGTGGGGAGGAGGGAGACGAGGACGGTGGGTCTGTAGGAGTGGGGTATGAATTTGTTGGAGAAGAAAGCGAGGAGCCAGGAGAATACGGGAGTTGCGGGTAGGAAGAATTGGTTTGTGAGGGGGAGGAGGAGGGCGATGGTGTATAGGAGGGGAATGAGGAGTTTGGAGGGGAAGGAGGGGGAGCGCATGATGGAGAGCCAGAAGAGGGCGATGGAGAGGTGGATGGGGTATGTGATATCGCTCCATACGAATTTGTGGGCGATGAGGCGGTGGAGGGTGAGGGATGGGGAGAGGGACTTGTCGAGGCGGGAGTAGCCTGCGAGGAGGGCGATGCGGAGATTGGTGAGTGCGAGGGAGAGGGAGAGGCGGATTCGGTGGAGGGTGGCCATGGTGCTGGTGCTGCGAGAGAGAACGTGGGAAGAAATGAATCGATTCTTTGTTCTTTCTGGCAGGTCAAAGCAAACACTTCGTCTCCTGCTATCAATCGCTGGGATATAAGAACAGGGCCATGGCCAATGCATCTGCACGTCTTCGTCTGCCACTACCACTCCTATGTCTTCCATCCCAACACCAGCATTCAAAATCCCCCACCTCCCCGTCCGTCCTCTCACCCGCTCTCCCATCCACATCGCTCTGCCTCCCTCCCTCTCCGTCTCTGGGTCTAGGTCGGGAAACGGTTCCGCGTCTCAAGATAAAAACAACCCCAAGACGGAGACGTTACTCCATCGAGAGAGTCTACAAACGCTGCCTACCGATAAATTGGTTCAATACGCCGAGGTATGTATACCTCTTGTGCCACTCGCTTTTTCCATTTCCATTCGACTTTATAAATGACGCTGACTTATGTTTAGCACTACAACGTCCCAATCGACATCGACCAACTCGTCAGGAACGAGATTCTAGCTACGCTGTGTAGTAAGAACGAGTGGATACCGAGTCTTCCGGGTTCGCCTCATTCTCGGTCTCGTTTTCATCCTTATGCCTCTCATCAACACTCCTCGCACGCGTCGCACCCGCAAAACCGATCGACGTTCCACTTCTCCGGTCCTTCAGAAGAAGAGAGACACACAGGGAGGGTGTTCAAACCACTTCGACTCGATGATCCGGATGATACGTACGATTCGGACGGTGAGGACGGTCCTTCACCTATCGACGTCGATGGTGATGGTGATGCTTTGGAACACGCGACTATCGACGTTGCCGATGGTATCGACGCTAAAACACTCACACCCACACCCACCAACCCATTCGACAACCTCACCGAATCGTCGTTCTCTCTTCCTCTTCCTCTTCCTCTTCCTATGGCTCCTTCACCTCATCCCTCCTCACCCTCTTCGCCACCTACCCATTCCTCTGCATATGCATCCACCTCTCCTCCTTCCTCCCACCCACTCACCCCACTCATCCCTCCCATCCCACCCATCCCACTCACCCCACCCATCCCCCCCACCCCACCCACCCCAACACGCCCCCAAATCCGCCCCCTCCTCACCTCCTTCACCACCCACTTCACAACGCTCCTCGACGCGTCAGACAGACTCGTGTCGTCAGCTCGGTTGACGGGTGCGAGGGTGTTTGAGGGGTGTGCGGGGGTGGAGTTTGGGAGGGGTGTACTCGATGTACAAGATGTACAGGATGGGAGCGATGGGAGGGGTGTCCGAGATATACAAGATATCCGAGATATACACAAAGGACCTGCCAAAGCCAAAACCGAAGCCAAAGCCAAAGCCAAAGCCAAAGTTGATGGCTCATACGGCCGTGATGAAAGCTACACTCAAGGAGGATGCACTCAAAGACGCCGCACTCTCGCGCTCGCGCTCGTACTAGGACCTGCGCTATCGAAGAAATTGGAGGGGGATGTGGAGTATGCGATGTGGAGGGGGGTGTTGCCGTGTGATGAGGGTGATGAAGAGGGTGCGGGTGGGGATGGGGAGGAGGGTGGACAGGCGGAGAGTGGACAGGCGGAGGAACTAGGGGAGGAGGAAGGGGATGAGGAGAGTGGAGAGGATGAAACGCAGAACCTGATAAACAGGGTGTATCAAGTGGATCAAGTGGATAAAGGAAAAGGAAAAGGAAAAGCACGAGCTGTCGATGTCGATGTCGATGTCGAGCAAGGAGCTGATCTGGTTGAAAGAGGTCAATACCCACCCCAACCAATCCAACAAAAACAAAAACAAAAACAAATCCAACCCTCCCTCTCCTCAACACGTCCGCCTGACCCGCGTATAGCACGTGGTAAAGCAGCGCTTTGGGGGGTGTTTTATCATCCGCCTCTTAGGGTTGGGATGGGTGGTTCGATTTATGAAGGGACGACTAGTGTAGGAGGAAGAGGAAGAGGACCTAGTGTAGGAGGAGAGAGAGGAGCGAACAAGGGTATATGGCAGCCTCCACTGCCTTCGCCTCCGCCGCCGAGTCCAAGATCGAAGTTGAAGTTGAAGAGGAAACGGTTTGATCATGAAGATGAGGAGGACGAGCATGGGGAAGATGAAGATGAAGATGATAGAGACGTGTTACCAGGTCCACCCCCTCCACCCCCTCCTGCACCTGCACCTCCTCCTCCTCCACCTAAACAGAAAAAGAGGAAGATCGGACCCTACGATGCGTCTAGGAAATCTTCTGGTTCTGGTTCTGGGTTTGGGTGTGAACCTGGACCTGGACCTGGTTGTTCGTCGGCTTTTGCTTTAGGAGAAGGAGGAGGAGGTGAAGGTGATGGTTTAGGAGGAGGAGGTGAAGTTGGTGATTTAGGTGCAGGTGAATGTCCGATTACACCACCACGAAGCCGAAGCCGTAATCAAACGCGAAGTCATAAGCGGAGTCAAAGACGCGAACCGACACCTGGAACGAGGTTTGGAACGCGATCGATGTCGATGTCGAAGATGAAGGGTAGTTTGAAGCGGAAACGGGTGGTTGAAGGCAACGACGACGACCTCGACGATGAGGAAGAAGAAGGAGAGGAAGATAAACGAGAAGACGAAGATGATGTATCTTCGAATGTTAGCTCTGGATCAGGCTCTGGATCAGGCTCTGGAACTGGAACTGGATCAACGATTGCATCTGCATCTGCGTCTACATCTGCCTTAGCTCTCGTACCGCATTCGCAATTTCCAAGATCCACAACGCAGGTGTCGGTGTTGGGGGGTATGAAGATCATGCCTCCACCACCACCACCTCATCAACCTCCACCTCTGGCTCTGGCTCATCTTCCTCAGCCTACACAACCTACACAACCTACACAGCTACTCGCACTCGCACTCGCCGCACCTCAACCCCTCCCCGTTGCCCTCCCTATAGCACCGTCGCAGGTATCAAATCCTCAACCTCCAGCCCCTCTAGCACTCCCACATCCCAGACCTCTAAGAAGACACGAGACATTTTTAGATATCCCTGATGAGGAGCCTCTTCGTTTAGAAGGGCCTGGTGTGAGGGAGGGAGGTATAAAGGGGAATGGGAGGAATGGGAGGAAGAGGGTTAGGATTGGGGGGGAGTGAGTCAGTCAGTCAGTCAGTGAGGAGGGATCGGGGTTGCATTTATACTCTCTGTACTTTCTACATTCAAGATCTCAAGATTTTAAGATCCCAGCTTGATATAGGCTGGTTGTGGTTTTGGTTGTGGTTGTGGTTTTAGTTTTGGTTTTAGGATTAGGATTAGTCTTGGTTGCGTCGTGTCAGTGGTTGAATAGTTATCATTATCATTATCATTATAATTATGATTGTATGTACTGGTACTACCTTACTGTACTCTACCGTATCTTGCGTACTGTGTAACTCAATAGTTAGAGACTTAGAGTCCTCGGTTCGAGCTTCATCTTCGAGATCTCGAGAGCGGGAGGATCTGGACACAGCTAGCGCTCGTATAAATCCTTGCGAGCGACGCTACCGTAATGACGATAAAATTGAATGTGATTCTATACTTATACCAGGATGGTAGATAAACCGATATGGCAGAACTTTACAGGTCTTACAATGCCAGTGATTTGAACTACTTGAATCTATGTAGTAAAAGTAAAAATATTCAACAAATAGGTTAGGGAAAGTTTTTGTACGAAATTTGATTTTTCAGATTTTCAGTCGGTATGTCTCGACCCCCTTGCGATAGAATATCATTGGTAAGTAAAAAAAAAATCAATCATTACTCAGATGAGAGTATGGCCGATTTATTATAAATTTTACACCCCGTCGAAGTAGGGACCACAACGTCCGGTGGTCCCGAACTGGAACTCAGACCGACTGACAGAGATATAGCATTTAATTGTATCAACATAGTATGACATGTTAGAGATCACCCATAGAGAACACTCTCCATGAACAATCCAACGATTTGCATCTCTTGGGAAGGAGGAGCTTTCATTCTCTAGATCTGTCCGATGATGGCCGTATGTTTCTACGGATCACGGCAATGGGCGGTGATTGATCATAATCAATCGCCACTCGTGCTGGCAAGCCGTGAACACGAAACTGCACTCCCATCATCTCGCTAATCGATATGCCGCCTCTCCCGCTAGAAATCCTAGACCTCTTCGTTGACTCTATCGAAGATTCTCAGGTCGGCAAGAAAGCTCTATGTGCTTGTATGCTGGTTTGCAAACCTTTTTTCGTCCGAGCCAGAAGTCGCGTTTTCTCTAGGGTCGAACTTGGCCTAAAATACAATTCTCGTGCCCTCTTGAAGCTTTTGGAATACCAGGCTGCTGGTTATCCGGCTCTCGGACCTCGTATCAAAGCACTTAAGGTATGCTGGGACCCAGAATTTTTAGAGGAGGACAGTTCATTTGCCGAAGAAAACAAGGAGAAGATTGGCGTACTTTTTTCCCTTTCCCATCCAACATGTAAAGTGACGAACCTAGAGTTAGCTTTTTCTCTTGGAGATCTATCCCGGCTCGAGCCTTCCCAACAGGCCTACCGCGCCATGCGAGCAATCTGTTCCACGTCTACTCTGCGAAAGCTTGGCATTCTGTTCGCAAGTAACTTTCCAGTAGAGATATTCAACATCTTTCAGCTCACAGATCTTCACATGTACATGGCTGACTTCAGCATACCGTTACACTCCCATTCAGATTCCACCAGTGTCTCTACCACCTCTTCGATCAACCCACATCCCCAGGTCATTGTATCGCGCCTACGCAATTTCACTTTAAGATTTCCAGAGGGTATAACCGACCCCCCCGAGTGGCGACAACCGTTAACATCCCCATTTTCTTCACTTCATTCTCTTCTTGTAGAGCTATCAAACTCTACTGAAAACTCTCCTGATCTCAGTTTCAACGCACTTCTTTCTACCACTCAAGCAACCCTTAAGAATCTCGTAATCTACCTCCACGCTGGGTTTTTCCAGAATTACTGTACATCCCTCCTCCTGTAGATATCTGGTTTGCAAATTACTTACCATGCAAATTTACTCAGCGTATCAGTGCTCTTTTTCTATCTTGGTCGACAGAATTCAAGAAGACACGACTCGGCGAATCCTTCCAAATGTCAAGAGCAGAATAAAAAGCGCCGCTAATAGCTGCTTCGTGATTGGATGATCTATTCGCGATGCCCCTATTTTAGATGACAGGAGATATCGGCGGTTTGCAGTGGTTTTCATACTACGTCCTTCAGGAATACAAAGACCACGTCTATTTGCTTATGGTCGTAAACAATTCTAGACCGTGCTTCTTAAGCCATAAACTAATAAGCTAGACTGAGAATCTCACCAAGAACCAACCTCCCCAGTTATGAACTTGCGAGTTTTCCGTGGTATTGGCCAACTGATGCGGTACTCGGACGGGGCCATGTCCCAAAAACGCCTCGATTCGCAAAGATAAATCAGCCGATGGTTACTGGTCGCTGTGCTTTTTTCATTTCGGACCACCACTATCTACGTAGAGGCCAACGGGACTATCCCGTTCTGTGTTTTCAGAGTTCTTTGCTTCAACGACGATGGCTTCGAATCTACTGGGTGGCATTGCAGCTAGAATGAATCTAACGCTTTCGTCGGCGGAAAACGTGGAGTCCAAGATAGGCGTCATGGTGGCCATCCTGGTTATTTCACTATTTGGTGCGTATTTTCTCAGTGTTTCGCCTCTACAGAATCTCTGAAAGTAACGCTGAATGCTGATTACGAATCATAGCTGTCTCTTTCCCAACAATATCCAAACAAACAGCCTTCCTGCGCATACCAGCAATATTATTTTTCATAGGCAAACATTTCGGAACTGGCGTTATACTCGCTACTGCGTTTATACATCTGTTGGACGATGCGTTTAGGTCGTTGCAGAATTCGAAGATTAAGGAGAGGTATGGGAGGATTGGCAAATGGACGGGGCTTATCATGTACGTATGCTCTTGAAGCTGGAGGGCTGTCAACGGCTCGTCCCTGTCAGGCCTGTATGTTGGACTCCGATGCTGACATGACTCGTTCACGACGATTGACAGACTTGTTTCCTTGCTTGCTATTTTTCTTGTCGAATGTACGTTCAATCTGGCGTTATTTTCTGCTTAAAAAGATACTAATTCCCTCCATAATTTGTGAAGATATCTCAACGAGCTACGTCGAACATCTTCGGGACAAACCTTCGGCTCCTCCCACACCTACCACCTCTCATCTTTCCTCTCCCACATCTTCCCCAAAAGCTCGTTCCAGAGCCTTACAGGATACTGATGACGAAAACGAAGACGGGTCTAGATCTCGCTCTCCACGCTCTTCCCATCGGTATTGTTCGAGGGGGGCTGCAGAGGCCACGCCGTCACGAGCTGGTAACCAAACACGAGGTTTGGCTGGACAGACTGGTGCTGAGCAGCATGGCATTACGGAAACTACGCCACTGTTGTTAACGAATACGGGATATCTGGCTACGGCAGTCACGAGAACGAACCCTGTGGCAACCCTCCTCGCAGACCCACTTTTACTACGAACTCAATCGAATCCCGTAGAGGATTCCACGGGGCACACGTCTTCGCAGACGAATGGGGGTCTCGAAAGTGGGCATGGGCTCGGCCAAACTGGGGTTAAGTTACCTGTGAAGCATAAATCGACACCCAACTTCCACGAGAATGGGGTGTACCAGCACAGTCACTCGCGAGAGCATCCTCATCCTCATCCACACCACCCACACCATTCTCAGTACCCAAGTCATTCCCATCAGCCAAATCACCCCCACCATCATCCGCACTACGCTCCCGCCGTCTTAATCCCGGACCTTCTACCAATCGAAGTTTTGAATAATTCGCCGAGGATATGTAGACTGGGCTTAGTTCCAGGCTCGAACGATCATCATCCGCATACCAGACCTTGTAGTCCGCTACATGGGGGGCACCAGTGTCATTGTTATGGTAGTGGAAACGCGGGACCATGTAAATGCCACCATCAAACTCAACCTCGGTCGAGGAGACATTCGACTTTGGCGGGTGGAGAAGCAGAGGGTGGGGTGAGAGGTTTGATGCCAGTGGGAGGATCTGATGAACAGGAAGAAGAAGAAGAAAGTAGGAGGGGCTTGGATGAGAGTGTGGATAATGGAGAGGAAGATGAAAGCCACAGCACCCAACACCATCATCACCATGAGCTAGGCGAGCATCGTCCAAAGATTGGGAGGAGGAGACAAGTTGTTGGGATCTTGGTACGTGTCATCTTTGCGGCCTCTAAAATAGTCGCTGATGCTTTAAAATGTGATAGGTTCTTCAAATGGGTATTATGATTCATTCGCTAGTTATCGGGCTGACTCTAGCTGTTACTTCGGGATCGGATTTTAGTACGTTGTACTTTGCCTATGGTCACTATCCAACAGTCTCACTAACGCTGTTTGTGGGTTTACAGCGTCATTAACTACAGCGATAATATTCCATCAACTATTCGAAGGACTTTCGTTAGGTATTCGGATAGCAGCGCTCCCACCTAAACCACACAAACACCATCATCATCATCATCGTCATGAAGATCAACGAGACGACGAGGAGACCATTTATGCCGTACTAGATGAACATCACCATAATCACGAGCGTGATAATACCTCGATGTCCAACAGCTCTGGGAGTGCGACGGCGGCCGCATTGAGTACGCCGGAGTCGGTGGACGCAATTGGGAAGCGAAGGCCTGGTGTTACGCCGGGAGATAGAGAGTGCTGTGCGACGCGAAGGCATCATTCACATTCGCACAACCCGTCGGTGTGGAAAAGGCTCAGACGGAGATGGAGGAGGACGGACATCCATTGGCTAAAACCGACGCTTTCATTTTTGTTTGCTGTCACAACACCTTTTGGTATGTGTACCGGGATGATGTTTTGGGGTGCTAAGAAGAATCGGGACGAAGGTTTGTCTATCATCCCCTCTCTCGCGCTCAACTCAAGATCGTGCTGATTGCCCTGCGTTCGTGTATTACAGCTCAGATGCTCCTCATTCAAGGAATAATGTCAGCTATATCAGCTGGTATGTTGATCTATGCCGCGACCGTCGAAATGATCGCGGGTGACTTTGTGTTTGGGGATGTCGAAGGGCATGGAGGACATCATCACCATCATCATGAAGGTGGTGGGGTCGAGCATGGTCATGAGCATGGGCATAGTATTGAAGGACAGAGCGGAAGTAGCGGAAGTAGTTTGTGGAAGAAAACTCTGGCGGTTGCGAGTTTGTTGATGGGTTCAGGGATGATGGTTTTGGTTGGGTTGGGAGAGTAGATCATACTAGATGGTAGATACGTGCTTTTTGAACACTTAATGATAATGACAACTTGTACAATCTCATAATCAGGACTATCGAGTAACCTCTACGTTCAGCTCCTCTTCGCGACTCCCTTCGCTTGTGCACCAGCTGTTGGACCGCCCTGGGTCTCTGTTGCTATTTTTTTTTGAAGGATGTTGGTAATGATGTTCATATTCTCTCGCTTCTTTGCAATCGTATCTTCTAGAGAATCAGCATTTGTTTTGATGTAATCAACCTTGTTGTTGTAGTGTTTGAGAGCTTCTTTGCGAGTCTTGAAAGGATACAAACTGGAATTATCATAAATGAATAGCGGATAATTGGAAATTCTAACCTTTTTGACATAGTATCCTGTACCAACATCCACGATGACATGCTCTGGATCGGAGAGTTTTCCGGGGATATAGAGCGAATTTGTTAGAGGTACCAAAATGGTTTTATCTATATGAAGATGCATGAGGCGCGTGTTGATATTCTCTTGGTTGTTGAAGCGCACCTTTACTCGAAGGTTTTATGTCGTTCACATTTTCAATGCAGTTCTTAAACTTTGCTTGAGCTTGCTTGAGTTGAGCGAAGGAGTTCGTCAAATGGTTAAGCTCCTACACGGATTATCCGCGTATTAGTAGCGTTCCAATGGATATCAAACGAAGTCGGACCTCTTCCAACTGTTTCCTAACTTCTGACAACTGCGAGATATCGAGGTCGGAGATGTTGATAGTTTGTTGCCCTTGAGACATTTTCGAGATTCAATGATAGATTCTTAGCAGCTGACGGAGGGAAGACGGTGATAATAACGAGCAGGAGAAAGGTCGCGATCTTGCGATGATCGTCAAGAACAGGGGTGTGATTGCTTATGTTACACACGTCACCTAACAAGTCACGGCTGTCTTGAATCTGATCCAAACGCTGAACAATTGTTGCTGTCCTGGCCCTCAACTCTTTGGCTTTCTTGCTGTAATTATAGCCAACATTACCACTGCTACTGAACTACTGCTTGCCGACACCGAAAATTCGAATTTTTGGACCGAAAAGGATATCTGGAGGCTGGTGGAGTAGCCGCTGTTGCTACATAAGATGGCCTCGGAAGGCGAAGCGAAAGGAGGAGGAAGATATCCTCAGGACTTAGGTAGGTGCAAACTTTGGCATAAAACACAGTTATCTGACATGCCAGAGGGATTTCTAGTCGCTATATTCCATGCATCGTTTCATCCTACCAAGGGGAACGTTGTTGACTGGTCATTGAAGGCTAGTGACGGTGCGTAGTTCAGCTGCGTACGGTCTGTTTAAGTCTTGACTTATGAATTTTTGTTTTTCTGGGAACTTTGATCGACAGAACTAAATCTTGATGAACTTCAGCTTGAGTTCAGTGCTTTACCAAGTGGTCTACATCTCGTCGAACAAGACGTCGTGTGCGTATGCATGTATTTGCTTTCTTCTTTGATGCTGACAAGCTTGTTGATCTAGCTACTTCACCAAAGAATCTCAGCACGGGGTTTGCATATTTCGACGCCGAAAAACAGGCGAGCAGGGACACCGTGGCTTCAGACTCAGCTCACTCGGCATTCTCCTCGCGAAATCTGAAAGACCACGACCGTGGAGACATGTGAAAGAACTCAAGCAGCTTATCACTGAGGTGCATAGGAGGTCATCGAGTCGGAGAACTTTAGAGGGGAATCATGATGGAGCTGGGAGACCAAGTTTGGAGTTAGACATAACTGAGGAAGACTGGGAACCTGCGCGATTGTTCTTCGAGGAAAGGAAGTTGAGGAGAGTTGATTTGGGGGGCGCTGGTAGGTGGAGCGGATGGAGTGACGAACTGGACGGTGTATGTGTTTCAAGCTTACAGTCTGTGTTGAGAACTAACGGGAGTTTTAGGCCTACGCAGAACCGTTTGACTCAAATCCAACGTTACACCTTCCTCATCTACTCCGAATCCTCGGCCCGTCCTCACTCACTCTATACAAACATGTTCTTGGCCGAAAGCGAATTCTCATCTACACCCTACCACCAGTGGAGGTGGCTTGTATTTTATGTCAGGTTGCGGGAGATATCTGCTTCGACACGCAATCCTCCTCGAATGCCGGAGACGAGGGAGATTCGTCCTCTACAATTGGCAGTGGACGTCTCAAAGGAAGGCATCAGGAGCCCGTTAACGTCCTTGGCATGATAACGCTCGCGGATCTGGATAGGCTCGAGAAGGAAAGTCAGACTGGCAGAGGCTGGATTGCTTGTACGTTATCTCACTGCCTCTGTATACACATATGCTCATTATGCACCACTCTCAGGTACAACGGATGCTATTTTCATGGACAAACCATCTCATTATGATTTACTTATTGACTTGACGACCTCAACGCCCAATAAGGCAACACGACCGACTTTTCATGCTTCAAAACCCGTCGAAGGGTCATACCCGGTAACTTCTACAAGGAAACCTGAACATCGTCTATCCACGATTCGATTTGCATGGAGTGATGTGAAGCTTGTGAGTGCTGCTCGTCTAGCTTTGAATACGCTCAACCACTGACTAGCCATTCCAGTGGACCGAAATCGACCGAATCTTACAACTTGACTCAGAATCAGCCCACAACTCATGTTGCTCCTCTCAACATCACTCAGCCCCTCCACCTTCACCATCTACAACTACTTCTGAGACCAAATCTCGATACACGAGCTCCCTCTGGTCAGACGCTTGGCGAGTATACGAAGACGTCTGCATCATCTGTGCCAGTCTGTGGATTGGCTCATGGCGAGGCAACTCCGCCGCCAGCTATTCGACTGCAAATGGGCCGGAAAATTGGGGTAGCGTAAGGCTAGAAGGAGACGACTTCTTAAGCCTGAAGGGCTTAGCTAGTGTTTCAGGTGGAGCCTCGGGCACCGGAAGTCCCCCTTCAAGTTACAATCCGAGCTTTTCTGCGAGAGGAAAAATGTCCATGGACAGTCAGCGGACGTATGTTCGTAACCTCGGCATGGGCATCGAAGGACGACCAGTTTCGGATAAAGCAACAAGGCGAGCCAGTGCGATGAGTTGGTCAAGTGGTAAGGCGACAGTTGTAGTGAACACGGTCTCAGGGAAAGCGAGGCAACCGTCGAGTTCTAGCACTATCGAACCCTCTACATCTACTTCCCCTACAAGCGCCGCCACCGAACTGGAAGGCCTTGGAGTTCTCGACGAAAGAGAACATGATGCAGAAGAAGAAGCTCAAAGGCGGAACGCACAAGTGAATACAGCTATGGCTGTTCTTCAGACCTTCCATGCGCATACGGCGTTTCAACTGTCGGTTTTGGAGGAGTTGTTGATTGAGCGGGGGTTGTTGTCTGGTCGAGGGCAGGAAATGGCGCCCAGAACGGGAATTCAGGGGGGACCAAGGTCTATTATTTTGGCGCCGAAGGATATTCTTGCCTTCGAGTTGGGGCCAATGAGTTCGTTCGACGCGAAGTACCTGGAATGGCTGGTGATAGAGTATGCGACCTCTGGACCCCACGCCAATGTCGACGCAGAGAACTTCCAAGTCATCGTAAAACGAAGTTGGAGAGATCTCATTGGTGTTTTCTTTGGTTACTGATGAGTATATCACCATTTAAACACAAGTCTTGGTGCTTTTAGTTTCCCATCCTTTGTATTGGCGTATTTTGATTACCTTTCTATTTTTTTATGTATGTGTTACTAGTAGACTCCTTCATCGCCAGCTATATACACCACTTTCTGACTGTTCTTTATCTGATACCCCGTACTACAGTTTGCATTCTGTATCAATTTTATGGATTGGACTTCCAGACCTCAGGTAGAAGTGGCGATCAAGTAGGCGGGCAACTTGCATTCAATATCTTCAATAAGAAAACCGTTTTTTAAAGTAAGATATAATTCATATGATATGGTAAGTATGTCGAATACTCGATCGCGAATCATTCGACAGGGAGATTAGAGCCAACCCTTACTACAGTCAAGATATCAGCTAATGAGGTGATTTCGACACAATGAATTAGGTCATGACATGTACAGATCTTGAACGCAAGGACAAGCACAGGGTTTATGTAGATCACTAGCAGAAAGACAAAACGAGTCTTGAGAAGCATGTGGTAGGTTGATGATAGACACAGAAAATTTGTGAAATGCACTACTGAAAGGCATCCAAGCACCTCACTCAAAGGATTTGGCGGACGCGAAGGAGTTCCCGTGGAAATAGAAATTATCATAGTATTCAACCTGGGAAGTAAAAGTCAAATAAATAAACTCGCGTTTTCTACAGGAGGTTCATCTTTTCCTGTTCAGCAAACGGTGCAAACCTCTGATCTGTCTTTGTGTTCTTATTTCTCAGCTCGGTAAGCGTCCTATCCGTCTCGGCGCACTTCTCTCTCAGCTTGGCTCGTATATCTTTCATCTCGGTAAGTGTCTCGCTGAGTTTTGAGTTCTGCTCTTCAACCGCCACCTTCTGGCCCTTGCTCAAACCATCACAGAGGATAGACCAGTTTTTTGCCGTAGGGAAATAAGAATACTCCCGCAACATGATTGATCGGAATCAAACCGGAGTGCGGGATTGATGGCCTACTCGCTGCAGTTCAGTATGTATCTCTATCATAGAGAGAAGTGGTCAGTTGAAATTCTTAGTATTATAGAAGTGTATTAGAGTCAAGACTTTGATGTTCCGAGTCCTATTACTGCAATGATCCGAGGGTTGCGTAAAGATGGTGTAGAATAACTTAGGAAAGGATATTTCCCATTTTGAGAATCTTTAATCATTCTTCTTCGAAGAAGCCTTTTCTTTGTCGAGGACATTGTTTCCCTGGCTGACATACTCGTCTGCTTCACCTCGAGTGAATCTAACAAAATGAAGTAAGCACCTATGGAAACATTACAAGGATGAGTCTCACTCTATTTTACCACCCTTCACATGCATATCAGGCTCGCGCAATGCAAAAGGGTTCACGTCAGTCGAAGTGTTGAGGTTTGCCAGGCTGTGATTGACGAAGCGATGCGTGGTTTCATCGGAACGAACGGCGTACAAGACGTCTAATAAGGTCGACTTGGGCGGCATGCGCCAGTAATCAATAGCGATTTCAGGAGCAGGCACGTTATCCCTGGGTGCCGTAATAAGTAGGAGAAGCACTAAGAAGATATTGCCAATTACACATACCATTCGGGTATCTTTCCAGCTTCGAGATCTGCGATACATCTCGTACTAAAAAAACCTCAGTAAACGATGTCATACCCACGAGGATAAAAGAGTAGAAGCTCACTATGTGAGGACGGCCTCTTCCTCCAAATAGCCCACAAATCTGTGACATATCCTGGGTGACATCAAGTAAGACAGGACTGGAGGAAGGTTAGACAGATCCATGATGCATCGCAGAGAATACATACAGAATAGGTTGTAGTAGACACCCTGGGCACCCAAAATCAAGAAGCGCATGAAGAAAGAAGGTTTGCTAAGGGTCATGAAGGTCCTACACACGAGATTAGCTCTGCATCGAGCTGCGAGCGCTCGTAAATCACTCTACATACATGAGGTGCATTCGTTCGTTCTCGGCCTCTTGTAGCAGTGTATGAATCCTTATAAAGTAATATTTTAGTATTTAAATTGGGCGCTACCAATCAAAGAAGTTTACTAACCATCCATTATCTCGCCTCTAGTGTACACGTTAGTGATTGTGTCGAACTATTCAGATGTGAACACCCACCATAAGGCGTAAGCTTTGGAGATGTCGAATGGTTGCAGCAACCATTCCGGGAACACCTGCGATTGTCTCCAAAAAAAATATACGCTATTGGGTTGCATTGTTTGAGGGCCGATATTAATCACATCGGTGACCTACTTACGATTAGCCACTGCTTCTCACTGAATGTGTATCCAAGCTTCCTGAGCTCATCGATTGTGGCATTAGGAGGAGGAGGGCCCTTGGGATGCTTATACCCGACAACGATATCGAACATTTTTCGTGCAAACATGACCAATCCAAAAGCAACTTTGTCGCCAAGGTTTTCTGGTTTACGATGAAGAACCTGTAGTAAATATCAGAAGGCAGTTATCAGGTAAAATATGACGGAGCGCGCACCTTAACCGCTGTAAGTTCATCAGGAGAATAAACTGGGTGGAACAACATCCAGTCTCCTCGAAAATCTTTTGGAGGAAGTGTGCTGGCAGGTCCAGGTTTGGTCAAGTTGGAACTTTTAGCGGCATCAGTCTGAGAGGATGCAGCCGCAAAGTCCAGCTGTTCTGCCGAGGACGACTTCGATGAAGAACGTGTGGATATAGACCTAAAATTCTTCAGAACTAATCGTCGAGGAACACGACCAGCAGCCAAAGTGATGCCAAGTGTGGCAGTTCGGTAAGTAAATGTCGGCGCAAGAGTTTTAGTAACCGCTGCGCTGATCATTTCAAGGTAAAGGAGTTGGGGATGGGAATGTGCAAGTAATTGGGTGCCTTGCGTGGTAGATTGGTCGGTTGCCTCTCAGAAAGGGCCTATTTATGATGCTTTCGTGATCGGGCCATTGCGGTTAAGTGGCGATGCAGACCCGAAACGTTCCGCAATACGCAATGAAATGACTCGAAAGTTCTTTAGTCTCGGAGAGTCGTTGTGGCCGCTGAGAGTTGATGTAGATTTCCTTCTAGTCCGGGGTTTTATCTCAAGTAAATTGATATGGTTTAGGGTAATGTTGCATTGCTTGCAGTGGCGAACTGACCGAAGTACGCTGTTACTGATCTAATTGCCGAGCTTTCCGGAATTTTGAGTCTTGGATCCAGATGGTTGAAGTGCTCAGATCAAAAGATAGTATTCGATCCCTGACACGAAAGAATTCATGACAGTCGGCAAGCAAGCACAGTACAAGTACCGTTTCAATTTCCCCACTGAAGATTTTTCCTCATGATTGCGGATCATATTCCTAGAACAATCAATCCCGAGCCCTAGCCACTGGCAGATTCATGGCACCTGCTTGTGATGCGCCATCAACGTGTGGAGACCCCAAAGAACAGCCAACTCTCAGATCAACACCTGCACTGACTGGAAACTTTTCCTGACCAACACTACGTGCTCGTCCCTCGGAGTTTGATTATGGGACGCTCAAGTGAGTTATGTCTTGGTTTTAGAAACCTCTCAGATTACCAACTCAGAAAAGAAACTTCTCGGAAGTCGGATCCGCCACTAAAGTCGAGTGAGTGAAGAAACTGATATCTTCGTAACACCTCCGATTTATTGTATTTCTTAGAGCTTAAGAAAGATCCAGGAGTTCCTCGACTTCCAGATCTCAAAGTACGAGTCAGAAACTCTCTAAAGAAGGCGATGGTAATTGTCTAGACTACACGCAATGTGAACAAGCTAATTTTCTGACAAGCTCGTGCTAGGTACCACAGGAACGTCAGAATGATCCAGATTCACCCATGGCATCCGAACCAACACTTTCGACATTAGCTTTACTAGCTGCATCTGCTTCGACTGAGCACGAACAAAATCAAATATCGAACGATTTCTCGTCTTCGGGACAAGAAAGGACGAAAGAGCAGCTCAGGAAATATTATCTCCGTTCGCTACACAAGGTCGTCGATGAGAGCGATATCATTATCCTTGTTTTGGATGCAAGGGATCCAGAAGGCTGCAGGAGTCGTTTAGTGGAAGAGGAGGTTAGGCGACGCGAGAATGAAGGCAAGAAGCTGGTTTTTGTGCTCAATAAAATTGGTCAGTCGAAATCTACGTCAATACTGCTTTTTCATTGATTTTTGGATATATGAAGACCTGATACCCAAGTCAAATGCCCAAGCATGGCTAAAGTATCTCCGACATTCAACCCCAACCCTTCCCTTTCTCTCGTCCGCCTCCCATCAACGAACAAACATCTCGTCTTCGACTGCACCTTCTCTTCTAAGATTGCTTAAGGCCTACAAACCAAAAGCAGGAAGTGTGACGATAGGTGTCGTTGGGTATCCTAATGTCGGAAAGAGCAGCTTGATCAATAGTTTGAAGAGGAGTAAAGTGAGTCTTGAAAACCGGCTTTTGGAAATGCATAAACTTACTTCTTTTGTTGTAGGTTTGCGCTGTTGCTGCTCAAGCAGGTCACACCAAGGACCTGCAATCTATCCAATTGGAACGCGGGATGCGGATTATTGATTCCCCTGGTGTCGTTTTCGACGAGGATGACTTTGACAATGGAAAAGGTCTGAACAAAGGAAGCGTGTTGCTCAGAAACGTAGTCAAAGTTGAAGATGTCGATGATCCTATCGCAGTTGGTAGGAGTCGTTGTAAGGAAGCCCATCGATTTCTTGCTGAGATCTTGTCTAGTGGAAGAGATTTCAGCTCGGACACCCAAATCCACCATTCAAAGGATATATAATCTGCCTGAATTCAACTCAACGCTCGAGTTGCTAACGATGCTGGCGATGACAACAGGGAGACTTCACAAGGTAATTTTTTGACATGTAGGCGCTGTCTCTTACTGATATCTTGTCAAGGGTGGAACGCCTGATGTTCTCTCGGCCGCTCGCCATATTCTTACCGACTGGAATCAACAGAAAATTCCTTATTTTTCTGAGCCACCTACTCTGCACCCATCTTTGATTCCTTCGACTGGTCTGTTTTATCGTTTATTAGCCATGCGCACTTTAACTTTCAAAAAATTTCAGTTCCATCAACGCGAAACGATGTCTCAGGACCAACAATAGCGCCAGGCGCTGAGAATGTTGGCCAAGCTCAGATCCTGTCGTCTTTCTCAAAGCCTTTTGAACTTGAAGGCATATTTGGAGCTGCAGACGCAGGTGCTTTCGCCGGTCGCGTTGGCGGAGATGACATCCCTATGGGCGGAGCTGACGCAGATGGTGGCATCTTTTGGGACGCAGTTGAAGGTACTAGCGAAATCAACGAGGGCAGTACCGACATGGAAGGGATGGAGGACGGTATCCCAATGGAGTCGGATGACCTGAAGCATATCATTCCAAGGAAACGCGAGCGATCTCCAACGGCTAGTGAGGGTTCTTCTGCCTTTGTTCGTCCGCTGAATGAAGTTGAATCTGGAGCTTCACGGTATACGCGTCAGCCCAAGAGGCAGAGGAAGGCGAAGAATATACCAGATTACGAAAATCCTGTGACTGAGAAACATGTGCTGGGTCAGATGGGTAAGAATAATCCACTTAGCAGGAAGGTACTGAAGAAAGAAGCGAAGCGGGCGAGGAAGGCACAAAGGGCGAGAATAGGTGTGCCTGGCGAAAGTTCTAATGGAAATGGGATGGAGGTAGATGGAGATGGGCTCCAGTTTACGTTCATGGCATAGTATTAACGGCTGTAGATACTGGTGTCTATACTTGTCCAAAAGTCTCACGGAACTGCAACTATACTGGCGGCATTAGAGAACTTGCACTAAGACTTCGTTAGTCGATAGAGATTTTGAGAGTGAAGGTAAGTTCAAAATATGCTGAAGTGATAGTGCATGGCATAACGTACATGATGCTCGCAGAGGGCATTTCGAATTGCCTTAACCTGAAGCGTTCTTCGAAGCCTGCGCTCTTCTCTTTCGCTTAGACGGCGATCCTGGCGTGATTGGAGTGGGTAAGGGTGAGACCTCAACGATAAGTTCGGCCTTCTTGGAAGGCACGGGAGCTGCGGTCACTTTAGTTGGAACAGGAGATGCGTTTAACCAGTGTGTTTTAATGGTCCTAGCGGCGAAGAGCCCGCCCAGCACCAGACCAGCAAGCGTCTTGGCAGCTAAAGGTGTTAATGGACGAACATCAGCATTTGTCTGGGTTTTTTGGATTGTGGAAGCTGAAGACGGTGACAAGGCAAGGGTTGCATATGTCTTGAATTCATCGAAAGCGGGGTGACCAGTGAGACTTCCATAGATAAGGGCTAACAGTGAAAAGTTACTTCGGCGATTCGATGTAGGTTGCAGCGATAAGCTTACCAACAAGCGCACCACCCCAAAGGTCAAGAGTACCTGCCCAGCCTGCTCCTGCGCGCAGGAAAGGTGGGGTACCAAAGGTCCAATTGGAAGTGAAACCTCCGATTGTCCCCACCGATACTCCCCCAGCGGCCGATGCGATTGCCCCAGTAATGAGATGGGTTAACGCTGAATTTTTGTATTCTGGATGTACAGAGGGATGAGAAAAGAGACCCAAGGTCGCGATTATTCCATTCGTCCTCAACAAGGCATCTATAGGCCATAGCGTTGTGTCGAGAAGTGCGGGACTAAGCAGCTAGAGATATCTTTAAGCGTTTAGTAGCGATACGAGATTCTCGTCAACTTACGTTCGGAAAGGTTGTAAACAGAGCAGTACAAAAGAGATGTACAGAGACATAGTTGATAAATGGGTGGACAGAATAGAGCATCGGTGCAGGTAATCCCAAGAGCAAACAAGAAAGGATGGTTCCGCCCCATGACTATTACGGCGAAATTAGGTTAAGTATCAACAAACTGAATTAACGGGAAAATTCCACACCATGATCAAAAAGCCAGTTATGTATTGACCCCAAGACAGAGGCGTTGGTGAACGTCGTACATTTGCCTGAAAGATCGTTGAAACTCGCGCGGCGTGTAATGTTGGGGCTAACGCGTATGGGAACCAAATAGGATGGACTTTTTTCGTTACAAATACAAAAGCGTCTGAGACTGGGCCGACATAGGCCGCTGCTGCTTGAGCGACATCCATGACTAGTACAAAGGTGGTGGTAGAAAGTAAGTTGACTCAGGGCCAGCAGTCGCCACCAACGCCATTGAGCAAGCGCCGCACGGCTCAAGTGCGGCTCAATATCAAATCGTCTCTCACGATGTCGACCACTGCTTCAAGTCCCTTCGTCGTGTTCCTCAACGACGACCACGCCTGATGACGATTTCAGCGCTTACAGTCGACCGTCTGAAAAAGGCCAAGAACTCTGTAATTGGGAACCCTCTCGCCAAAGTCCAGCTCGTTCAAGATCAAGTTTTCGTCGCCCAGTATGCCTTTAATGCCGCCCGCAAATAATACACAACTTACAGTGATCCTCAAGGCTCATAAGCTGTCTCAATCCGGAATCTCTACCCTTTTCAGGAGCTAAAGGAGCTCAAGAATCGCTCCGGATTGAAGCAGCCCATGTAGTTGCATCTTTATCTTATGGTAAGATTAGTCCTTTGATGGTTGACAGAATGTTATTTGAAAGCTTTCGGTCAGGGTCTGAGGAAGCTTTAGGCGTTCTGCTTCGGGGAAACGCTCACCACGCATTTTTCTATGCAATATCTCGACTCACTGAAACAGATCCACCTGCTTTGCGAGCTGCCTTTTCTCGAGCTCTTCGAGCCTTCATCTCGTCCCTGGCCGACAATGTTGGGCCGTCACTGTGGGGCTTGAAACCGGAAACATCTTCTATTCGTAGTGAAGCGGAGGAAGCACTAAGCCAACATTTCCAGGTTATTCTTTCAATTACCCATTATTTTTCGTACTGACTGACAAACTCAGCATGAATTTTTAGACATTTATCTACCCCTTCTCGTACCTCCGACATCTACACCAAATCTCTCTGTTGCCAGTGCTGTGGCTACTTCTACTGCCCAAATGATAGCATGTACCACGAGGACAGCTGCACAGAGACAAGCCGTCACCGAATGGCGACCAGCCACCGACCGACATGCGGAGATCAAGTCAAGACGTGGATGGGAGAAGACTTCAAATGGCAGTGCTTCTGTTCCTTGGGTCGCTCGCCAGCTGCTATCCCTTCTCCGAGATAGAGAACGAGAGAGAGATTCAAGGGTAAGCTATCCTTACCTATTCGTTGAAACTTACTAATGTTCTCAGTTGATTGAATCGGTCTTGTCGGCGCTTGCAGCGCTTTCGAAGGAGAATCCCGCCATGGCGAATTCTATACTGAAAGCATCTGGAGATGGTAAGCTTTCATGACACCGAATTTATTCCCTTTCTAAACCCGTGCTCAGGTCCTCATCCAATAACTACCATCATCAATTTCACGAAGTCACGCTCGATTGACATCCAACTGGCCGCTTGTCTTTGGTTTGTGTTCTTCAATATTTTTATTTTCTCGAAACTGATGATGTCTCTAGTCTTACCAATACTCTACGAGCTACATCACATTCCATCCACCCATCACATTCCCATCCATCATCGCATCCACCGAATGCTAGCCATGGCGCATCGACATTACATCGTGCCCCTTCGCATGGGTCACTGCACCCTACAAGCATGCATGGCGCATCCGTAGAAGAAAACTGCATACGAACTATAATCAACGTTATTAACCGACTCATCTCAAGCTCGCCTGCAACTGATCTCTTGGGTGCTTCAACTTCCACTATGAATTCTCCCCAGACAAAGGCGAAAGCTTGCTTTATTCTTCGTGAGTCTAATATATACTTCCGGGTGGATGCCAGCTAAATGGATCGCGACCAGACTACCTCGTCCATGATGATCCATCGCTCTGTCATGCTGCCTTCGACCGCGGCTGTTTAGAGCATGTAGGATCCTTGATAAAGGAAATTTCATCTCGTGAATCATCGACATCAGAATGGGACGAGGATGAACCAGAAAGTGTATTACAATTACGCGAGGTATGTATTTCCTTATAGTCACATAACTCTCGCTGATGAATCACGTTTAGGCTTCGTTAACAGCTCTTGCTTCTCTTGCCCTACGCTCAGACGACATTCGTCGTCGAGTAACGGATGAACTGCGGCTTCTGCCCTTCATCTCTCGTGCTCTTCGAGTAAAAAAGCACATCGGGACGAGATACGCAGCTTGCCAATGCGTTCGAGCACTATCCCGAGCTGTTTTAGTGCTCAGGACAGGAATAGTGGATAGTGGGCTTGGCATGGATGTTCTTCGAATTGTGCTTGGGAAGGACCTAAATGAAAAGAGCGGCAGTGCACTAAAAGGACGAGACGGAAAGCAGAGGGAAAGCAACATCACTGAGAAGACAGATGATGCGATGGATGTCGTCGATAGCACAGTTGACCCAAAGATAATACCTTTGAACGAGGATAGGAGGGTTCTGAGTGCTGCGTTGTCGGCAGTGTGCAATATCGTCAATGATTTTTCACCTCTTAGACCGGTAAGCCGTAATCTCTATCATCCTTGTGAACCTTACCAATTACGCATCTAGATCTATTTGGAGGAGAAATTGATGCCTCGGCTCGTTTACATACTCAGACAATCTGATGACTCCGCCCTTCGGCTTAATGCCTTGTGGGCTGTGAAAAACCTCGTGCGGAAAACTAGTACCGAGACGAAGCGAGACATCATGAACCATCTGGGTTGGCATGAACTCCTCCAGTAAGTAATATGCTATTCTGATATGAAAGGCTTTTGAACCTTTTGTTAGACTTCTAGAGGATCCTGTTGAAGATATTCAAGAACAGGGATTCAACATACTGCGCAATCTTGCAGAGAATGAGGAGGGCATCGCCATGGTCTTCCGTGAGCTTGGTATCCAGATCTTAGGGAAACTCATCAATGGCATGAAGTCCCATAACGACGATGTTGTACTACAGTCTACCTTTGCGCTAGCCAACCTATCCAATGGTACCCCTGATCAACAAGATCTCATCGTCAAGTTCCCCCAACTCCTTCCAACTCTCCAATGTTGCCTCTCGGAATCAAATGCGTCCATCCGAAGACCAGCTGTATCCTGCGTCTTGACCCTCACGAAAAAAAATCCGAGACGACGAAAAGACATGGCTGAAGCGGGGATAGTTGGAACACTGAAACGGATATGCGAATGGTCGGGGCATGCCGCTGGTCTCCCACATGCCGGACATCATGGTCATGGGCACTCTGCGTCGATATCCGGCCTTGCTAGCTTGCATCCCAACCCTCCCTCTGTAGCTCTTGCTCCGGGTGGGTGGGCGGGCCACCCATCTTGGGGCCCTGGTTTTGGAAGCTGGGGTGGGACTGGCACTTTACATCACCATTATCACAACACAACCGTGCATCAAGCTCACATTACGGGACACCAAGCTTCTTCACATTCTATGGTACCGGATGATGACCGGGATGTTGTGCAGACGGCGAGAGTGGCGCTCGACTGGTTGGAAAGTGGGGATACGTATACGTGAAGTTCCTTTGTTTGCTTTTGTTTTATGTCATATATTCCTCTGTATTAGGCGTTAGCTCGTGGTTCAAGTTGCGCAAGTGCTGAATCCCAAAAGGTTGAATACCAGGCGTTCCTACGCATTTGAATTATAATATCACTTCCCTCAAGAATAAGGCGGCCAAGGCAAGTGAAAATGCTGACAGCCTTGGCAACGGTGTTTGAGGGGATGTATTCGGGATGATTGTGTTGATGGTCAGTAGAACTACATACACTAAAATTGCACACCGTCCATTACAGAGGCAGCCACAGAACTAACTAACCAGCTCAAATATAGAAATCCATTTGAGTTTGCACAATTATCTCTTTTGTAACCCATGAGGGTGTGGAGGTCGCGGATAATGAGGTGGTGGAAGCATGTAATGTGGCGGGAGTGGATGCGGTGGTGATGAAGGAGGGTAGTAAGAATGCCCAGCTGGAGGATGAAACACGTAAACCACAGCAGGACCAGAGTGCCCATGCGCTGGGTGAAAGGGTGGATTATCTGGATGATGATGAGGAGGCTGCTGATGCTGATCGCGATGAACATCTTGTTGCGCTTCATGCCCTCCATTGTGTGCATCGCGGTGATTTTCATGGTTAGAGGGTAAGTCGCGGTGGTCTTCATGCCTTTGTCGGTTGTGGTTATCGTTATGGTCCACTTCTTCAGCGTGCTCATCGTATTCATGGATTTTGTTGGGATGTTGATCGTTCCCAACCTGCAAATTCGTTCCCAATTTATTTGATACATATTTGGTAGCATGCTGAATCTATTTTTTATTATTATAAAAAAAGGATGAGTTGCTAAAATACTACTTTATTACGAGGTGACATACCAGAAGATCTTTGATAAAACGAGCATGCAATCCCGCATTGTCGTTTCCCCATTCTTTAACGACCTGAGGGCTGCCTTCTCCGAAGACCATTGGTAGAGGTCTCGCACAACTGCCTAAGTCCGTGATTAGACAGTTGAGCTCAAGCCTTTCAGAGCTTGATGAACTTACCTATAGCAAATGCTAGCGCTGTTAAAATCAGAGCCGCTTTTAAAACCATCGTTTTAGTGAAATAATATCAAAGACTACTATCGACCCGCGATTGATGTCTCTAGGCACTAAGCCAGCTGCGCGAAAAGGGCCTCAGTAATGCCGATGTCGTCTTATATATATAATCAAATTCCATAGCCAATTCATTCACCAACATTGCATGCGTGTCGCACCTGTGCAACAATTTAACGAGTGGTTGATGTTCTGACAGTTGGTCTGTCGGCAAGAGCCGCTAGTTGGTGGCGAGGCAGAGTAATAAGCAGAAATAGCCTCCCACCATCTAGCCAACCATCGTGGAGATTCAAAGGAACCGAGAGTGTTCATGACTTTGCACCAAAGCTCTGCCGAGCATTAAATCTCTGTGGTGATCCTGCTTTGAAGCGATCGATCGTTGGAAGAGAGATATCACAATGATAATCAATGGGAGAAACTAGGTCTTCACAGTTTTGTCTGGCGGTGTCTCAAACTTAAAGACTCAGACCGCAATCCAGTATCGGGCAATTGTGATTGTGTTGCGCTCTCAGCTCTGCTGCGAAAAGATCACAGCAGTGTTCTTGCAATGTCACATGTCACACGAATGATCCACTGCCAGAAAACTCTTTCGCACGTGTCCTTGTCGGCATCTCGGGAACAACGGAACATGGTTTGCTCCTCCTACCAAGCTAAGCTAAAGTTCAGTGAGAAAGTGCCTGACTACTTACTCCTACATGAATCCTAGAACGGGACATTAGACTCTACGATTCACGTCATTTAAAGTTCTGGGAGCGAAGTTGCTATCAACAATGCCACTTGAAGCTCTCACTTTGAAACGACACTTGGGGCTGGGCCTCTCCACCTTTGGCGCTTTTAGAGGATCCCGGAGATTGATACGGAACGCTGGGGAACACAGCCACTGCTGTATCAACGGGGTAAGGAGGTTCTCGTAAAGCCGCAGGTCGTCTTTTCACACTCTCCCAGCATACCGACCATGAGACTACCAGCTATGAAGGACTTTTTGACACCTGTGGGCACGCCCTTCAGCCTTGCAAATGATCCTTCAACGCCAAATTCACAAGGGTACGGTTTTTTCAGCGCTGTCTATGTATTTAACTGACGGTAATTTGTGGTACGACAGACACGCTCATTATTTCGCGGAATCGCACCGTCACGCTGTCCCCGCTGAGTATCTTGTTCCCGAGGGTGCATTCGGTACTCCCAACGACCGTTTGCATTTGGCGAAGCTCCAGATAAATGCAGGCCGCTCGCACGTCGAAGCACAGGAACCACAGTGTCCTCTTGAAGCTTTACCGACCGAAATCATCTCCTTGATACTCGAACTTGGATATTTCAATCCTGCTCCTCTACCACCTGACGCGGATTTCCGAGAGCTTGCGCTCGCGATATCTTTTCATTTGAGAAATATTGCGCTCCAAACTCCGTCTCTTTGGAGTGTCGTACGCTTGACACCTGGAAACGTATCAAATGAACTAGACTTTCTGCCTGTGTACCTTCCCAGGTCGAAGGGTTACCCGTTGCACGTTCACCTCGATTGCTTGTGGCAACCTGAGGTGACCGACCGGATTATGGACCACCTCAAGCCACACAGCACCCACCTGGGACATCTGTCTGTGACAACGGGCAATGACCATGTCCTACAATCCCTTCAAATTACAAACGCACCATTCCTCACCGCTCTATCGCTGAGATTCTTTTCCAAAGAACGTCGCACCTCCCTTCCCTCTCCCATTTTCAACAACTCTCTTCCTCGCCTTAAGTACCTCCGCCTTCACAACGTCGACCTGAACATGGTTTACTTTTCCCTTCACACTCTCCAGACGCTCGAGATACGTGGGCATGGTATTTGGCCCACCTTCTCACGGCTGGCCGATATGCTCGGTGGCTCCACATCGTTGCAAAGGCTAACACTCCACGTCAAACCGGAGCGTGTCCTCCATCAAGTTCAAGAATTTTCTCAAGATGCCGCTGAGTTATCGAGGCTTGAGCAAAATCGAGTTTATCTTCCGAATCTACTTCGCTTCGAAGTGTTCACTTCGGAATGGCTCACCAAAGAGATATGTGAACTTGTTCAACTGTTCAACTGCCCAAAACTTGAAGGTTTCATCCTACGAGATGCGTCAAATGCCATAGAGGAGACGCCGAACACGGTCATAGCCTATTCTCAGCTACCAAGTAGCCATGTCCGAGCATACGAAACGAACCATGTTCTAGCCGAAGGCGTCAACAGTTCACCATTCTTCACAAACCACCCCAATAGATTGCTCTGGGTCAATAGAGGCAACCTGTATCACGCTTGTAGAGCCATGACCTACTCGATGGAATCGAAGCTCACGACCCTCGAGCTGCACCGAGCCTTCTTCCCTTCATTGGTTGAAACAAAGGAAGCATTTTCCAGTCTCAAGAGCCTCTCCTATCTCTCCATCTTCGAGTTCTCAGCAACCGAACATCTTTCGTCGATGATGGATTTCACGGATTTGAACGAAGTTCATTGGGAATCATTTGTTGGAATCTTGGTGATTCCATCTCTCAAGCAACTATTCCTCGATTTTTGGAGGAATGACTGTGAATATCCTGGGGACATTGGTATGGGAGTAAAACATTTCATTAACCTGTTCCATGTCGCTGGTCTCTCCTCGTTGGTATTAAAAGGCATGAAGGAGGTCCATTGGTTCGAGGTCAATGAGGCCTTCCATGACATTAACAAATTCCCTCACTTGACTTCTCTCAAGCTTATTGGGAATCCGAATTCATTTCCCTTCGACCTTCATTCTCCTCGAGTCAACCCTACTCGTACTTTTCCAATGCTAGAATCACTATCCCTCCATGATCTCGTTTCCAATAATATCACTCGCCTTTTCACCCTCCCTCAAACCGTTCAAGAGTCAGATGGTTTGGACATTTGGCCAAATTTGACAACCTTTACTGTAACGAACGACCCTCTATCTAGCAAACCCCTCCTTCATCGAGCAATTATCAAGCGCAGGTCAATTGATCGGCCGATCCGTCAGTTGTTCCTCGACGAACCTTTTACTAGGAATCAGGAGTCTCTGTTGTGGATGAAGGAGCACGTTGATTCACTAAGGATCATCAAATGGTTTTCAGGCTCAGCACTGGCGCTTCCAATTGGCGATGACGATGAGGAGAATAGTCCTCTTTAGATCGTCTTTGGCTCAGTTTTGTTCTTTGCTATGTCGTCGCTTTCGTGTCATACCCTAGTATTTATTTCCAGTCCCTTTAGGATGGGACTTTGCATAGATAGACTCTTGGCTTGACGCTAAGACTAGATAATTTTGTCCGAGTATATCTAACTCTAACTAATCGTGTTTCGGCGTTATACTGCATTGATGGTGCAAGTCTACAACTAGAAGGGTCAAATAAAGAGCACGAATGCTGTCAGATTTCAATCACGAACATCATTAAGTACACTAGAATACAAGACTAGAGACAAAAGTAGCAAACAGGGAGCAAAGCATCGCTAAACATTTGATACATCGAAGGTATTGAACCAACGAGTAGTAGGAGAGGAAAATACATGTGACATGTACAACTGACTAGGGAATATATATTTTTGTGACAATAAACTGCCATGCACCAAGGCCGACAATATGGAAAGGCGCAAAAAGTACAACCTACAATTGGTTCTGCAGGAAAACGGGAGAATTAGGCTGGAGGTTTTGAATTGAGACGAGAGAGAATACAAGAAAGGAAAAGGTCGAAAAGACAACAAAACAGTGATACTTGTTAAAGCAACAAAACAGGTTAGACTTCGGGTAGATGATATGCCATGTGGATTGAATTGTCCATGACTTTACGGATTTGTGCCATTAGCCATGTCAGTATCCTCATTGCCGCTTGATGGTCCGGTAGCGACTGCTAACTGCTGTGGTTGCTGGATAACCGGTGACTGCATCGAACTTGGCGCGGAAGAGCTCGCGGCCGTAACCTGGTGAGTATGGCTGCCAGGAGGAGCTGGATGAGCCGGAGGTGGTGGGTGATGTGGATATGCAGTCCATTGATAAGGTCCCGGCGGAGGGTAGCCTGGGTGAGGAGGTGCAGCGTAGTAATATGAATAATGTGACTGTGGTTGACTTTGAGGATGATAGACAGAATGTCCAGGAGGACTCTGAATAATCGGCGTAGAAGGAGAAGGCATTGCAGGTTGTGGACCAGAAGTGGAAGGTCCTTGACCTGCTTGCGATGGATCACTGCCGTGAGTTTGAGGGGCTGGCGGCGGAGAAGTTGCCGCACCGTTCATGGGTTGGCCTGGGTGAATTAAATAGTTCGGATAACCTGGCGGGTAAGAGGAACCCGCGCTTGGGCCACCGCTGTTGAGGTTGGAATTTGAGATGCTCACGGGGTTGGGATAAGCACCTGGGTGCATTGGAGGTGGATGATAAACTGGCCCAGGATAAAAGGGTCCCATGCCGTATGGAGGGTAGACATGTTGCATTGGTCCATGAGTAGGCGCAGGGTTCTCTGGATAACTCGAGGAGGGTGGCGCAGGTTGTTGAGGCAGAGGAGCTGTTGAGGCAGAGTGGGCGTCCGGAGACAAAGGAGTTTCGTTTGTTGGAGAGTTGTCGGGTGGCGAAGATTTGGTCGTGGGGTTCTTGCGTGGGCGGTTTATCGGATTGTACCTATTCGTCTTCTTCAAAGTGGTTGGGGCTTCTATAACTCGACTTTCTGTAGTTCGAGCATCAGTGAGCAGCTGGATGTTGGGAGATGAAAAGGGCCCCGAATGATGAGCAGCTGACGGACTCTCGATGTCGTCCGCTTCTCCGCGATAGCGGGGAATACCATCAGCACCAGTTTCAACTTTGGGCGGATTTCGGAAATGAGTCTTGTCAAGATATTCTGGGGATATATCCAAAGAGGCGAGCTCTGGTAGGGATGATGGCGCGCGAAGGCGCCCGTTCTCGACGTCTTCAATCTTGTAATATGAAATCAGGTGTTGCGCCACACCGCCGATCGTCAACGAAAACGTCTAGAAGTAAGCGACGCGTCAATATCTGATTGAAAAAGTCAGGGTGCTGTCAAAATCAAACCTTCTTCATGAGACCGTCTGGCTTAAACTTATAGCTGTTCGTTAGGCTTCCAACCAGAGAGCGCTCTCTAGTCTTATCAAATAGAGCGTTATCCATTTTGCGGATTTGACCATCCCCCATCTCACCATTAAGCTCCTGGTCGGCTTTGATGCTTCTGTGGCCGGCGCCTCGCTTGTCTGTCTCGCGATAAAGTAAGAAGTTGCCCAAAATTCGACTTGGGCTCCAGAAGAAGCCATCTGTCCAGCGCTTGATGCCACTCTCGTCCTCATCGAAGACAAAGACTGAGCCAGAGCTGATCATTTTGCGCTCTGAATCTACAAGACGGCGGGTTACGCGTGGAATCAGACCTTGACGAGCGGCTTCGAGTATAAGTAAAGCATCGCCCGTGGTCTCTATCCACCCACACCAGGGCGGCTCAGTCCATGTTGTGGCAGCAGGTTGTTGATTCGGCGACTGCTGGGCGCTAGCCATGAGGATGACGAAGACTTCATCGCGGGTGCGAATGAAAGTAGTCAATAAAGTTTCTGATGAACGAATAAAGTTGGCTCACCGGTGCAATCGATTTGGGAGGAGAAAGCTCGTTGTGTGAATTTGGTACCCCGACCGACAGGCTGAACACGCTTTGTTTACACTTTGTTTCTCTCGCACACCTTTTCTCGTATTTTAAACCCTTCCAATAACCGTCTGAAGGCTTGGTGACTACAGAAATCAATCACTTTCTATGAAATTTGCAGTTGTCAGCCCTGCAAACTGCTTGGGAAATTAAAGTTTTGGAGTTCAAAAGCTGCTGACTAAGCTATCTTAGCTCTCCGACTTGCTGGTGCCGTCCTGGCCATTGTTCGGTACTGAAACTCTTTTTGACGGCGGCGTTGTAGTCTGGTTCGCGTCCGAACTTTGCTGAAGAACTTTCTGTCACGATACATGGTTTTTTTCTTCTTTCAACCCAACTTGCAATGATTACAGACATCTGATTCAAGATCCCGAGTACGGATAAATAACTGACTCACTCTCAGCCTCCTGCGTTTGGTAGCCCGCAGGGCAACAGGGCCGTGACTAGTGTGAGTGAATTTCATCCACCTTGTTTGAATGGTTTCGAATGGCACTGAGAAACTCTCAGACTCTCGCTGAGTTCTCCATGGTGTTGTTTCCCTAAAGAAATACGCATTTGATAGTACTGGAATGTACCCGTCACGCTCTTATCACTCTTCAATACAGAGTCTACTCTTTGAAGATATCTAACTATCTCCTTACACATTCTCTTCGCCGTTGTGGTGGCTTTCTGACAGGAATGTGACCCATACTGTGCCGTCGTTTTACGAAAGATCCAACAAATCTAAGCGACTTCACACCAGAGGGAAATCGTGTCCCTGATCGGCAGGAGCCGTTCGTCTGTTTGATTGTTTATCGGCCAATGTAAGCTCCGAAAGGAGCAGATAAGCAATTGATTGAAGAGACGTGTAACTTGGCATGTGGTCCGATCTGCACGTCTTTCTCTGACTTGACAGACCTGTGTGCTTCTGCATGGACAGTACATTTACGGCTGTGTAGAGCTGAAGAATTGGTCGTGGTTCGTTGGACATCTCAAACCGATGATCAGCGCTTGCAATGGGAAATCCGCTCCAGTAAATGTACGGGCTTCACGAAACCTGACCGTACTCGACGTCGCTAGCTTCTTGCTTCTTAGACCCGTATCCCTTGATGATAGTTGGCTCTGGCTGGATTGACAGGTTTATAACATCACCAACCCGCACTCTAACACCTTTCAGGTTGCTGCATATGCAATCATATGATATAGTTACAGATTAATTAAGCATGTCCCCTTGGACTTCGTCGTTTCATTCAGCGGTTGTCCTGTCAAGACGGGGGTCGGTATTCTGCTTGGATTATCACTATATTTGGTTCGACATGCGATATAACCAGATTTCTGTGATATCATGTGGTATCTTGACGCAGAAGATCATTGTTGCGCAACTGCCCAAGACAATGTATCTCCAGGCCAGTCAAGGCCAGGCACTCTGGGAAACCTCAGAAGCAGTCTCGCAGACGCCAGGAACAACCTTCAACCTTCCAAGATTCAAGCTTGGGACATCGGCTGCAGTTCTTCATTCTTCTCACGTCGGAAACCAGAAGCATCACTGAGTGATGCGCCTGCATAGGGTCTCTTACCGCGTACTGCCGCCCTGGCCACAAAAAGATACCAGATTCTTTTTTTGACTTCTCACTGCGAGACAACAATAACCTCTGTAGACTGAATATATTCTCAGTGAGCTGTTGTTATCGCGCTTGGAGCCTTGGACTGGACCACGTTGATTTGGCTATCTCAGCTGAAGAGGGTAACTGGCGCGATGTGGAACCATAAGGCCGGGCGCTTATTTTTGATCATGAGCCGTCAGAATTTTAAGTTCAAGCAAGTTAAGCACTTCAATAGTCTCGCGCCAAACCAAGCGTTTACATGAACTCTACCCTTCATGAACTTTTAATTTTGCCTTCGGCTCCTCACGCGTTGCTTATCATTCTACTGGTCACAATACCATTACTTAACGTTAAAGTCGGCAAAGAACCAAGGATATTTACACACCCTGTCGACGTCGCGGAGACCGCGTCATTACATAAGTTTGGAAATATTAAAACAAAAAACTACAATCGCAAATTACATGTAGTTGTTTATCTGAACAGTAAAGACGCCTAAAACCGGAGCCAACTTTTTTTGTTGGATCGGAAGGCAAGGCAAGTATTATATTCAGGCTTGAGTCGACACAAAAAACCGTTCCTGAACCCTGGTCTACTGGATAATCATCCAAGCAGCCTCATCGGCAATAAGACGGAGAAATAATGGTGCATTCGTCGAGCAGGATATCAAATGTAGGAAGGCCAAAGTAAGACGGGCAGAGGAAGATGGGGACCAATTTGTGTGTGGGTGTTTGGTATGCATTTCATTACCGGAAGGTCCCAGTCTTTACGCGCCATGACTTCGTCCACCACGCTTCTTTCCTTCGCGTACAATTCCACCTCCAGAAGCCGAATACAAGCTGAAACTAAAGATATTCTTCAAGATGGTTATCTTTAACCCAGAGTTCAACTCTGCTTGGTGCCGCATTGATTTGACAGGGATAATCGCCAGGTTTCTCGCGTTAGACGTACCGACGCCATGTCATGCTGGGACTCTTCTCATCACTTGAGCAGATATAGAACGTAATTGGGAAGAATCCTCGACTATGTGACGAGCCATGACCGTTCTAGGCTTTCCTGGGTCGGTGTGGCCGTGCTTTCGCTCGACAGTGGCATATCGTCCACAAGCCTACAAACCAAGAGCTCAAAATAAGAGATAGCCGTGCTTGCCAAATTTGGAGTCCCTCGTTCGTCGTACACATCATCCATGCGGGTGCGCTCAGATCATCTCTCATTCCGACAATTTTCGCTGTTCTCTTTCTTTAACTCCGTCCGATGTGACAGCAAAGCTTTGACTACTTGGCGTCGGTTTGAGATTCACTCAGGCACAAACACTTTTGGCTCTTGCATCTGTCTCCTGTATATCATCTGTTTTTGTTCTCGCTTCCAATTTCAACATTTTCGAAGGTGATACAACCTTAATCGAGTAATCTTCTTTGCAGTAGGAAGCGGAAAGCCCAGATCTCGGGAGCTCGGCGTGCGCGAAATGCCCCCACACGTCTTGAGTTCTGCGGCGTTTTGCAATGATCTTACTTTTTTTTTATTCGCCTAGTCTGATTAATCAACTTTGACTTCGGCCCTCTTCAATTCGTGTCATGAGTGCCACGGCTATATAAGACCCTTGAGATGCGAGCAGTCGTCGTCCAATATCAGCTCGCCTTTTTACATCTCCCCGCTATTTATCCTCTGTCTCTGCTGGTCGTCTCACTCATTTGTTTCGGCTTTCGCTCGAGTCTCTTTTGAAGATGTTGGGTCCTCTGGCATCCGTCAGTATTACCCTATTGGCATCAGCTTTGCTCGATGCACTACCTGTGAGTATTGAGACATTTCTCTTGTTTTATTTCATTCTCTGTCCCGTGTTTCCAACCATGTGACGGTGTCACTGTACCCCGATCCCAAGAATACCAATGTTGACACACAAAATTCCTGACAGGGCGCTCATGCGAACAACCTCCATTTAATCCATAACAATCATCATCACCGACGACAAGCAATCCCAAGCGCACTTCCAGGAACCTGGGCCTCCAAGGGCTGTGTCACGTGTGTCTTATATATTCCCTCCCTTAGAAGCCTTACTGAAACGCGATACTAGAGATGCGGGTAACCCGAGAACCTTATCCGGCCAAGCCCAAACAGGCTCAACGAATACCGTTGAGTCGTGTATCTCTTTCTGTGACAACCTCGGTTTTATCTACGCTGGAGTTGAATACGGGGTGAGTAGTTCGACACCTATTATTTTGGGATCCGAAGATTATGCTGCATGCTTCGATATCCCCCTCTATTGCAAGCTGATGCTTATAATTGATTTATCCTTGTTTTTAATCCTATCCACAGGCTGAATGCTGTGAGTGCACAAAGCGACTGGAAAATGTGATTGATCGCTGACCAAATTGGTTTCTCTATATAAACCAATCGACGATCTTTGAAACCCATTGCCTTTCCCAATGGCTTCTGCTCTGGCGAAACTGTCATTCATCCTTACCGCTATTGCGTGCGCTTTACTTGCACACCCTATAGACTGCGGAAACACTCTGGCTTCTGGCTCCACCAATGCTCCCGCCTCAGACTGCAATATGGCCTGCGCGGGCAATAGCCAAGAAGTCTGCGGTGCGGGTGGAAGATTAAACCTCTTCTGGAGTGGACGCGCTGCTCCCCCGGCCCCTTCAATTCCATCAAATATTGGAAAGTGGGTCTCTCAAGGATGTTGGACGTAAGTAGTCCCTGTCATCACTCTGGTCGTGCACTTCGAGCATCCCTCCAAATCCTTCGGAGCCCAAGCCATGCGGGTGGCCTTGTGCCAATAATATAACCTGCGATGCTCGCGGTGCAGCTTTTGAAAGTGGCACAAGCTAATGCTGATGACCTTCCTCTTTGCTTTACTTCGAATTCTGGTTGGCTTCCGACTTCTTCGCCGTTCTTCTACTGCCATGCTTTTCGCCGCACAGTGATGGCGTCGGGGGTGCTGGTCGAACTCTCCCCACAGGCCAAGGGGTAACAGGTGGTATGACCCTCGAGAAATGTACGGCTGCTTGTTTTAGCGCGGGATATGCTTACGCTGGAACTGAATATGCTGGGTAAGCTTGATCTTAGCCCACCGCGCCCTTGTAATGACTTTGGGTGACTTCTAGGGAATGCTACTGTGGATCTTCGCTCACTGTTGGATCTTCTGCTGCCGTTGCAGACTGCAATATGGCCTGCAATGGTAACAGCTCTGAGTATTGCGGCGGTCCGAATCGTCTTACATTATACCATTACACCGGTACCGATCTGCCAGCCAATCCTGGAAATGGTGGTGGTGGTGGAGGCGCACCGACAAATGTATTCCCTGTTCTCAGTGGACTACCACAGGGATGGGCCTATAATGCCTGCTGGGTGTATGTGCTTTCTTATTGTGTTCCACTGATCGCTGAATCTCTATTTTAGTGACAACGCCCATGGTCGCATATTCAATTATAATTTACCTGCAAGCCAGACGAATACTATCCAAACTTGTGTCTCGGCCTGCAACTCTCAGAATTACACCGTTGCTGGTACCGAATATGGACGTAAGTAACAGCTCGTGGATTCATGAAATAGTTGCTGACTCAAATTTCAGAGGAGTGCTATTGCGGAAATACCCTAGTGGATGGTGCTACTGTTGCAACAGATGGATGCAGCATGGGATGCACCGGAAACACGACGTGAGTGGCTGCCAGTATTCTTTAACTGACATGTTTACAAATATTATGATAGTCAAGCCTGTGGCGGGCCAAACCGCGTCTCTGTGTATTCGAAAGGGACATTGACTGCCTTACCTGTTCCAACCGCGCAATCTACAAGTTTGCCTGGTAAATGGAACTACCAGGGTTGTCTACGGTAAGAATATTGCAATTGGTGTTTTTTGAGCTTCTGATCGCTTTTGGTATTCCTGTTACAGTGAAACCGATGTTGGAAAAATGTTCCCGAATAAGATAATCTGGCAGGGCAATAATTCAGCAATTGCGTGCATGAATCAATGTGCCGCTTTTGGATTCCCGGCAGCGGGTGTTGAGGTACGGTTTTAAATCTTATGCAGCTGTTGACGCTGACTGATGTTTCGAATGTGTTTAGTACGGAGAAGAATGCTGTGAGTATAAAAGCATGGGATTGTGGTGTGTTGTTCTAATACTTAAGTCAGATTGCGGTGATATCACCGATGTTACCACCAACAAAGGTGTTTTTGGGACCGAGTCCGAGTGCTCCCTCCCTTGCCCTGGAGATCCCATTCACCTTTGTGGTAGCGGAGGCCGCCTCAACACGTATTATTGGAACGGAACAATGAATAACTGGAAGTCACCTTCTAATATTGGTCGTTATGAGGTCAGGAACCGGTTACAACTCCTTCTTAACAGATGCTGACAGCGCTTTCATCAGTTCTTCGGTAAGTCTCTTAAGCCGGCGGCGCAGGAGAAGATGTAGCTAAATTGCGAAACACCTCATTTCTCGTCTGATCTAGTTCCTGGGTATGTCACATCTTGGTTTTCCTCATCGACCTGACTAATCCGGTTTGTAGTGTCGTTGTACCTTTGATCGCCACAGTTGGGATCAACAATAAAGTGACTTTCCTCGAGAAGGCTGGAACAGGGTGCGTTTGGTTATGGTGACGCGAAAAAATCCATTTCTAATGGCTGCTCCGGGTCAGTTTTCCGAATAGCACTGGCGCTTACGAGCTGGACATAAGTCTGGCCTCAAACTTCTCTGCCGCTTGGCGTGAAATGCATCTGAAGACGGATGTATTCTGCGCTGGTAGCGTCATTCTTCCTGACAAAAAAGGACGCCAACTGAACGTTGGAGGATGGTCGTTGGATTCTACTTTTGGTGTCCGCCTCTTTACACCTGATGGTCATGAAGGAGTCAACTCGACGAATGATTGGGAAGAAGATTTCCACACCCTCTCTTTACAGGTAATCTCACTTTCAGACGATACTGGGGCCTGTGTTGACTTGTCTTTCATTAGCGAGGACGTTGGTACCCTACTGCTGCAGTGCTTGCCAACGGCTCTGTGTTGGTGATTGGAGGCGAGACGGGCAGTAATGCTTCTCCTCAGCCAAACCTTGAAATTTTGCCTAAGCCAGTCGGAGGTGACACGGTTGTCAACCTTGATTGGCTAGCTCGTACCGATCCTAATAATCTTTATCCATTCGTTTTTGTTCTGCCTAGCAAAAATATTTTCATTGGTGAGGCTTTTCGATGCCAACCTATAATACCATCCTAACCCTCTTTTGCAGCATACTATAATGAAGCAAGGATTCTCGATCCTGCCACCTTCGCCACCTTGAAAACATTACCTAATGCCCCAGGGGCCGTTAATGACTGTAAGTGGTGCTCGAATTCTTGAGACTATCTTCCATGTTGATCGACTACATCTAGTTACTGCTGGTCGAACTTACCCGCTAGAAGGCGCTGCGCTGTCCCTGCCTCAATTCGCTCCTTACAAAGACCCTCTGCAGGTTCTTATCTGCGGTGGATCAACTATTGGAGCAGGTTTTGCTTTGGATAATTGCGTTACCATTGCTCCAGAAGCACCCAATGCAACGTGGACCCTTGAGCGCATGGTGATGTGGTCTCTGTTGTCTTGATAAGGCCCTTCTTGCTAATACTGAATGATAGCCATCCCGTCGCGTAATGCCCTGCATGGTTTCTTTGCCAGATGGCACTATTATGATCATGAATGGAGCGCATCATGGTGCAGCTGGCTTTGGATTAGCTGACGATCCCAACCTGAACGCACTCCTGTACGACCCAACACAACCTATTGGCTCGAGATTCTCAATTCTCAACAACACCATTGTGGCAAGAATGTACCATTCAGAAGCCACACTGCTTCCTGATGGACGTATTCTTGTATCGGGTTCAGACCCTCAGACCGACTACGATGATGGAACCCCGAAATACCCCGAAGAATTCCGAATTGAGGTTCGTGGCTCGCATATTTGTTCGAATTTGTCTGATGATTATTAGGTTTATATCCCTCCATACCTGAACCAAGGCTTCAAACAGCCCACATTCAACCTTAGTGGAAATGACTGGACGTATGGATCAGCTCACACTATCACAAACGTCAAGTTGTTCCAAGGTACCACGTCAACCCTTCGAGTTTCTCTTATAGCTGCCACTTCCAGCACTCATGGAAACACTATGGGCGCGAGAAATATTTTCCCAGCATTCTCATGTTCTGGAACTACATGCACGATCACGGCCCCTCCGAATGCGGGTGTTTCACCCCCTGGGTGGCATATGCTTTTCATCCTTGATGGCCCGACGCCATCCCACGCGCAGTGGGTACGCATTGGAGGTGACCCTGGCCAAATTGGTGCTTGGCCCAATCTTCCTGGATTCACAGTTCCGGGCGTATAGTTTACTCATCTTTATTGTTCACATAATTTAGTTTCTAATTTTGGGATTGTTGCGAAGGCTTAAGGACGATTGATATAACATTGTTTTGAAGAGATTTATCTAATATCACATTCATTAAGTAGTTCTACACAAGAAGACCAAAGGACACTTCAATTGATGACGAAGGCTGGTGTCGTCAACCACAGACTCGAGTATGAGGCCTACAATCAAGTTATTTTGTAGATCAAGGCGGCTGTATAATCCGTAATATTTCAAGGAGCATAAGGCAACAATCTAATACAAACTAGTAGTGGGAATGGGCGATGCCGCTAGTATTTGTCTTTGTCATACCAGCTTGGACTCGCGACAATTCCTGCGTTAAACTATGGATTTTCGAATATAAGTAAAAAATCAAAGAGACAGAAGTGTGTCATATGAGCCATTGGATTATTTTGTGTAGCCATCTTGTTAGAAAAATATGTTTGTGCAACAGCAAACCACTATCTTCATGAAAGTAAGTTGTTTAGCGCCAGCATTTCTAAATATAAACTACATAGGCGCTCAGGTGCACCCAGTAAAAAGGAATGTCGTGTGTGGTCGGATAAGTGTAAAATGTAGTCGACATCATGTAAAATTTGTGTCCGTCTGCTTAGTCATTTTGTAGTGACAGATAAGGGTAAAATGGACCAAACGCGATAATTTACGATATTCTCTACTATTTACTGAAAGGGTATTACTATTCACATGGCCGAGAAATACGCTCCGTTGCCCAGACGCTTTTAGCATCAGCACGTAGAGCCAATATTAGAGACTACTAATGTACATTAGAAGAATTTCAAGTTTTTTCGTCGACTTCTTTTTTCGGTTGATGCTTAATCAAGAAGATCTTCAAAATCGCGACGAGTTTTTCAGATCACCCATTCAATTTTGAATTATTTTAAAAAAGCTCATAAACAATTTTTCAACACTACGAAGTACTTTAATCTAGATTTTTAGGATTTAACTCGAGGTGCGAACATATCGAAAGTAAGTCCGAGCATCATAACAAGAGGTATGACGGTCTTTGTATTTATTTCACTGAGAAAAGTCGTAGATATAATATCATCATGACCACTTGCTCATGCAACGAAAAGTAAAAACTCTATATAGAACCTTAGTCCAAAATTTGTGAAAACTGAATACCCTAGTAGTAGAGGCTAACTTGCTTTACAGGACCCCAAAAAGAAATAGGTGAGTGTTCTGTTTATGTATGAGTTCAATCAAAGAGTGTGTCCAATAACGACAGTAAACGGTTGGTTTCTAACTTTCGAAGGGGGATTTACTAAAACTTAGGCGAGTGTTTGCGCAAAGATATTATACGCCGAGTGTTTAATAGGAGAAAATCATCAACCAAGGATTGAGAACAATCTATCGGTTTGAATGTCAGAAGTCATTCACATTAGTGTGTAAGAAAGACATACCGGAAATAGGATATGGCCACTTGCAGTGATACTACATCAACGATGATTAGGGCTATACGGTTGAAGTCTCGAGAGATTCACTTACGCAAGTGGTAATATCACACCCCATGAGGTTGAGGGAATTCTCCAGGCAGGTGGTACAAGGCCAGTTGATAACACGACGATGACGACGATAGAGAGCAGTGATATCAAGAAGACGAACCAGTATCGACGTCCAATTTTTGGGACTTCAATCCAGAAATTAGAACGCTCAACTTCCTATTGGCATTGTGCTCAGATAGTCTGAATGGCACATGATTCAACGCGGTACACGTACCTTTTTGGTTGCACCCCAAGTAATGTTATAGGAAAAAAGATGGGCTAAAAGTGCTATGGAGAGATGAATGCTGAGGCCACCGAAGAAAAACCAACTGAAGGAAATAAGTTACTATATCAAATAACGGGTGAGAGGAACTTACAAGAATGGCACATAAGCAAAATTTTCAAGAGCAGATGAAAACAAATCTCTGGCTCCTAAGCGGTACTCGAAGATAGTGTAGGCAGCGTTACCACCACCGGGGAAAACCACAATACAAGCGAGAAGAATCTCAAAACTGTGCATGTAGTATCCATCGACGTCCATCGAGAGACCCAAAAGGAAGTAGTTGACGATTGCAAGCGTTGCAGACCCAGCGATACCGTAGTAGGAAAACATGTAGGACAACATAGTTAGTTTATAGTGAACCGGTGCGCTAGACCAGAGGAAAATGCGAAGTTGTTTCGTGATTGGACCCAGGCGCCACCAATCTTTGAGGGGATTGAATATGAGCTCGTTGCATCCTGTAACCATGCGTCAGGACTTGATCTCGACAACAACTGTAGAGAGTCATACCATAGGAGTACTTCTGCCAGCGATTCAACTCGTCATCTACCGTCAACGAGACGCCTTCCTTGAATCCTCCGGCGGAGTAGTTTGCCCAACGAATGATGTACCCTTTGAGCTGTAATCGAAGTGCCATATCAAAATCCTCCGAGACATTTGTCTCGGACCATATTTTCGAGATCCCATCGTGATCTATGAACGCCGCATCTTGAATGGCCGACCACCGAAGGAAAGCATTGTGTCCAACGAACGGAGCAACGTCACCGTTAGAGCAGGCAAGAGAGATACATTTATTGATGCGACGGGTGAAATGGGCGATTCCGTTCTCAAAGAAATGATGCGCGACCTGTATAACATCTTAAGATCGAAGTTGTATTAGCGACAAAAGATATACAAAAAGTCGAGAGAACCATTTACCAGATTCGTGTTGAATAATAGCTACATCAGGACACTCGGTGAGTTCTCGAGCGGCATCTCTGAAACAATCCTAGTGTGAATGAAGCGGAGTCAGAAAATGAACGAATCATGCAAATCCGCTGGAACGAACTTCTGGAACGATAGTGTCTGAATCAACAATCAGGATGATTTCACCGATTCGCAAAGATCGTGCGTTCTTAGCCAACGGTTTCCATTTGCCTCCAGTGGATTGATAGCTTTCTTCGATTGCCATTTCAAGAGCCTTTTCTTCGAGTGAGTAGGAGCCATCGAACTTTTCTTCTGAGGCTTCCAGAGCAAGAATGTGCTTCTCCATTGATAACGAAAGCTAGTGGATAAAATTTCAATCCTAGCTGCACAGCCCGAGCACGCATTCACTCACTTGAAGACCGTAGTTCATGTTAGATGCTTTCTTGAAACGACCAGCACGTTTAAACCCATCAGGAGCATCTGAATGAGGAGGTCTGGCAACCCAACCAATGTTATGATCGGCGTAGAAACGTATTCTCTTCTCTTGTTCCTCTTTGCCAAGGGATTGAAGACCATCATCATGTATGAAGATCGCAGACGTCCCTCCTTGGCGAGCGTAGGTCTGCATAGCTTTCTTGAGAGAGAATACAGAAGGCGCACTGTATATAGAGGCGTCAAGAGATAGACATGATGCAATTAACACTACAACTTACATCGTCTCCTCAAGACTTTCTTTATATACTGGCATCTCGATCGTTACGTGAGGAAGGCACCGGTCTACATCGGAGTTAGGTTCCGGTTTAATCGCCGAGTAGTATCTCGAGTTTTCATGATACTGAGCAATAGGGCCAATTCTATGACAAGACGTATAATGTCAGAGATGTCGACGGACCAGTTTGGAATATACAGGCCGACTTACAGCATCGACGCTGTCGTCACGATTTGAAGTGCAAAAAACTGAATGGGTTTAGTGAGGCCCTTTGGGGATTCAATGAGCATGACGTACCAGTGAAACGCAAAGGAGGACAGGGGCGGTAACCAACAATGCGAATCGTTTGTAGTCGTTGTCCAGTCTCCACTCTTGCAGTAGAACGAGAACGCCGCAAGCAATGAAGACTGGACAGATGGATAAAATCAGCGATGCCCTGTCAAATTTGACATATTATTCGGAATCTCACACAAAGCTAGCCCTGCTCCCAGCCCAGTGTACAGCGGCGCAAAGAGGCGGATAGGCCGCGGAAGTCGTTCATGAGCCTTCTCGGGGTCGGAAACAGACGGCGAAGCTGTCTTCTTGGGAGACAGCCTCCAACCACCCCAACCCCAACGTTTCTTTGTTGTCCCAGCGACACTGTCGGGATTAGAACCGACGTCTTCAACAGTGGTAATCTTCTGCTTTTCTTGAAGCGATTCAACTGCAATAGCGAGAGCGACATCATTCCCGGATTTGATTTTCTCTGTTAGATTGATGTTGGATGGTGTTGTGGATGGGGCAGAAGAGTTCGAAGGCGAAGTGACCAGAGAAGGCGTATGGTTGTGATTTCTTGACCTCCAAACAAGTTTCATCATCTTCTCGTCGAAATCGTTGCATAGGGGGACAATCTGTTCAAGACTATCGCACCAGACCACTAAGACATGCTCGTCTCGCTACAGATCCAGGTCAATAATTATCACAGCGGAGAATAAAGGAATAAACATGCAATAAACGCCCCACATTGTTCTTTATCGGCTTTCGGTAAATGGTTTATTGTATCAAGAATCTGAATTCGAGTGTTGTCGTCGATATAAATGAATGTCGCGTTTTCCGGCCTACAAAAATTGATAAATGGTTTTGAACTCTAGGATTGGGCTACATGAACTAACACAGTGCCTAGAGCTGAGTGGGCTGCTGCACTTCTGACTTTCACAGCAATAAGCGGATTCAGAATGCGCACTGCTGCCTCAAAAGGTGCCAGGTACTGATTCTCGTAGGGAAAGGTCCTGAACTGGCCAGGTGCTGTCCGAAGACAGACTCCGGCAGAGATGTTTTCCTCGGTTGGCTTAAACCAAGAATCGCCAAGAGTCTAAACAATCTAAATTCAACCAAGGGAGCTAGAAGAATGGGATAAACCTACTGAGCGGAATATGTAATGAAGCACACCATCGAAGGAGTCGTAGTCCATGGTAGAAGAATTATAGGGCTTGTAGTGATGAAACTAAGCCAAAAAATATAAAGTATCAAGGAGTTCCAGTCGGTCCTAGTAGGAGGCACCAAGAAGAAAGGCTTCTACTCGCTCTACACGAGTTATAAAAGAAAAACCGGGTTCCAACGTGCTCAATCAGGCGTTATCATTTTTGGGTAATTCCGGGTTCGCCGTGCCTTGCCTTCTTCTCCTGTTTGGACTTGTGGCAGTTCGAGGCACCTCCGAGATTTCGATAGTCGGCAAAGTTTCATTGATAATGAATGTAGGGAGCCTATTAGACGGAACAAATGACTCTGATAGATAGAATGTTCCCTCGATGGTCTCCACCACATGAGTCCGCAAGCTCAAGGTGTACTTTCATCCCAGGAAGACAGAAAGTGCGGTGTAGATCTCTAGCCTTATTTTTGTTCCCATCTGGCTTTCACTGACCGCACTCATGCCACCACCGTGATCGAAGTGATTGATTGTAGGGTGAACCATACAGTGTATGTGCGAAAATAACGCGACAAGGGATCGCACTGCCAGTTGGACAGTTCGGAGATTTCAGAAGCGTGTATTGAAACCCGTGAGAGTAGCCCCAGTCTGGAATTACAGAAGTCCTAGATTGTAAGCAAGCTACGAAGCCGCGTTGGAGTCTTGAAAGGCTTCTTACACAGCTTAGCCTATTTGATTGTGGAATATATTTTCCAGAAAACAGCACTATAAAGAACTCTAAGGAAAGATCTCAAGACTTTCAAAGAGTCAAGCGAGTTGAAAGTGAAAATTTCGTCGTTTGCCGCTCATTCAGTTCCAGACGATAAGGACAAGAGGCTTTAGGTAAAAGTCCATCAAGGGATAGCTTATTCTAAAAGGATCCAAAGCTGGAACAAAGTTTTTGTGAAAGAAGCAGAGTGAACGTTTGGTAGGACTCATAAAGTTGCTGACGTGTGGGTGGAAGCATAGACTTTGGCAGTGCTTGGCGACGGCCTTGGCACGCAGAGAAGAGATCTTATCAGCTGAAGATAACATCTTACTTCAGTCTTCCAGAAAATCCAGATCGAGAGTTATTTTTTGAGAAACTATAGGGTCTATCCTACACAGAACATCACAGTGACTGACTTAGCTTTCTTTGTACTTACTACTTCGATGTGCTTATCACAGCACCTCAAAGTTCAAGGCACTACTCAGACTTGGAGTTGGTAACGATGACAAATTGGAGGAAAACATATTTGGCGCTAGTAGTTATATCATTCCCGTAGTCGATGTACGGATTAGTTCTAGTACTGGTGGACACTGCGAGATCGGCTGGAATTCTAGGTCATAACTGAAAAACTGGCCTCGGAGAATCGAATGAAGTTTCGTTATACAAGTACCTGGGAGTCACAGCATAAGCGACCACAGGCACAAAGCGCTTCAAGTTAATTTTAATAGAGTACGTACTGAAAACTCGGGAAAATTCCAATTCGCGAAAGAGAGTCTCTGGAATTGATCAGGTCAAAATAGTCACTGAGACTCATCATTCTCAGCCTGTTCGGGCTCTGCATGGGGCAGCCGTTCCTGAAGACCGTGGTACCTTCATGCGCACACTTACGCTATGTAAACATCCACTCATGAGAGAATTGAAAGTTCAAACGCAAGGAACTGCAAAAGATTGCTGAGGAGGGACTGTCAAAGCGCGGAGGTTTGTTGTCCCATGTTTTCCGTGGTTTCTCACCACCGGTCCACCGCAAACTTTCGACCAGCGTCACACCATGCCACGCCCACTTATTTCGAAACTTCGACTTGAGCACCTCATGGAATGCTGCATCTTGTACCTGTCATAATTAAAGAACTCACTTTACTCCCCAAAATCTCAACTTCGAAACAAAATTAGGCCTCCTTGTGCATTGTGGTTCAAGGAAGAGAATATATCAAATCTCTTTCTCAGGTCAACCTATCACGATTTCACGACAAATCTCGACGTGGTACTCGGAGGCGGTCAAAGTTGTGGATGGCTTGCGGCTTCTATCGCCGCCCTTGCCATGATTGGCCTTGTAACACGTCGGTGTACGCCAACTTTCGCACTCGGTTCTGCCCCCATTGGAGGCCCGAAACCTTTAGAGAGGCGATACAACTGTTGAACGTGCAGGATCAAGTATAGCAGAAGCCCAGGTGAAGTCATTACACTCTGTGCTGAAAGTTAGGCCCGATGATGAGCAGAGGCTTTAGGTCTTGCAGTGGCAATATGTGCGTTTCTTCCAATTGAGATCCGCGGATGTACACTGACTGGCGCTGGAATCCCAGGCTGTTCGTGCTTAATGAAACTCCCCAGTGTACCTTGAATCTACATAGCCAAATGTTGTGCTCGATGATGGCCTGGGGGAGATGTATTATCAAGCTTGTTGTGATAGGTCGATCGCACATTCGTGGGCTTCTTGATGGCGAGTGAGTGCTTCGCGTTCGAGATTTCGGTGCAAAACCGGAGTTCTCTTTTATTCCGACTTGTCTTTGCTTCCATCTCCTGTAGGAATGTCGTGTCTGACATATCGAGCGAGATGCATCCAAGTCGTTGGCGCAACAGCTGTGCACATGCGTTCAGCTTGTACCTTTTAGAAATCTCGCTTCGCACTGAGAATGGCCGGCATTGTACTCTCGGCTTTGGTGCAAGATTTCCTTCCGAGGGCCTGTAATAATTAGACGTGGCGTGCGCGGTGCGTTCGATAGTCGGCTACGTCCAGCTGTAAATCGGCCAGGATGTGCCTCTTACCATCTGTAGTTGTTGCCCTCTAAGACCACCACTATTACGAACGAAATTGCAAGACTCAAGTAACTTCTCTGCGCTCTGAGAAAGATTTACTGGTGCTAGTGGCAGAATCGGGGGTTAAACCTCTCCTCGTGCAGCCACACTTCTGTTGTGATTGATTTTCGGGGTTTGTTTAGCCATGACAAGCCTCGAGTTGTTTCTACAATCGTATGTCACAAATGGGGCAAAGACGTTTAAGGCACTGTTATTGCCATTTTTGTTACTGTTATTAGCCTGGAAGTTCGAATTATGGCCGTATATCTCTATCATTTGAGGCGACTAAGCCTCTTTTTCATTCAGTCTCCCATCAACGGATGACAGCTGGACACTATTGACTCATCGTTCCGATGAGAACTTTTGGTTTATTTCCGAATCTTTTGGTGGGCATGGACGAAGACAGTATTATACCTGGATCTCACGCAGGCAGCACTCATGTAGGAGAAACGTCAATCCTGATGCTCCCATGCGGCAAATCCGAGCGGAATCCCAGAAGCACCTCGAAAATCGAATCGCGCGATGTAGGAAGCTATCAATGAAAAGGAGCGAGGCGCTAAACGGTGAGATCGATCCAACGTTGTCGGAGATTCTTTTTTACCAAGTTTCGTCAGACAGGCCTCTCATCCACCAACATCTAGGGGTACATTCCAGTACCAGAACGACAGGCTGCACGTTTCGCAGGCTCTCGGCGGTACTACTTATCCAAGGTTCGTGAGTTTAAAAATCATTCAAGAAAGTGTGTCTAAGTTTGATAGATTTCGAAGCTTGTCAAAGAGGCATATTTATCAAGCACCGTCAGGTCTCTTGTCTTCGCCTTCCCTAACACCAGGCTGGTATTACTATGCCTGCCTTTCCTTCAAACCACTCTGGCAACATCAAGCTGGACCCACCAAAGCCTAAATTCGCTATTGCAGACGGGAACCTGTCCTCTGATGGCGAAGGAGAGGGGAGTCGCTTCGCACAACACTCACGCAACACCTCCAACAATACTTCATTCCTCGACTCTCCGCCTCAAACGCCACGGAGTATCACTTTCAACGCACGTCCCAACGCTATCTCTCTCAATGACCAAACATTCTATACTGGACGACCTACAGGACTCGGTACACCTCCAATCGATTCCGGCATGAATACACCCGGAACCGGTCAAATCTCCACCTCCAACAGCTATACCAACCTCTCTCGATCATCGTCGTTATACTTTAGCAGTAGTAGACCTGGCACAGCCGATCGCACCCGTTCTAGAGAGCCTTTTGCGTCTCCTCGAATGCGCTCTATGACAATCTACAGCAGCGTCCAGCCTTCGACCATCAAAGTCGAACGGGAACGACCGAAGTCCACTATGTTAACTTCATCTACAAATATCTCGAAACCCTGGATGACTGCGCGAGATCCTTACCAAAGGGTTTCATACTTCCTCACATATTCATTCTTGTTGGTAGGGATAGCCCTTGGGGTAGTTCGGATCTGGTTTGGGTGGCACGACGTCCACATTCTTCCGGGAAATATGTGCATGGTCATGGATGAGAACTTCGACTCAGACGCAGGCCTCTTTGGTGAGAACGGCAAGTTCTTCCGAGAGGTGGACATGAGCGGCTTTGGGTATGGGTTATTTTTTCGTCGATATGATACTTCTTTCTAAATCTTTTTCGAACACAGAAACGGGGCTTTTGATATGACCACTGCTTCGGAAAACAACTCCTATGTCAAAGATGGTCACCTCTACATTACCCCCACCTTTACCTCCGATGTGATTGGCAACGACGCCCTCATTGACGGACATGTTTATAACATTACTGGGTGCACATACAACATCACCGAGGGCATCTCCTATACCTCGTCGATACCTCATTCCAACGCAAGCGCCATCGGCCTGGACCATGATTTTGATGTCGCTGCCTACACCAAAGCCTGCTCAGCCGTCAGCAATATCACTGCAGGAAGAATCGTCAATCCCATTCAAAGCGCGAGATTGAGTACGAGGAAGACTGCGAGCATCCGATTTGGACGTGTGGAAGTTCGAGCAAAGATCCCCACTGGGTAAGCTTGTTTACCATCGAAGTTCTTTGGACTACTTTTCTCACTCCACATTTCTCCTTTGCTTCTGAACAGTGACTGGGTAAGGAACCGTTGTTTTACTTTAGCAGTAACAGATGAATTCAACTCGTTTGCAGCTTTGGCCCGCTATCTGGATGTTACCCGTTAACAACACTTATGGACCATGGCCAATCAGCGGTACGTGTTTGCCTTTGCCCTCGGAGCGTCGCTTTCCGCAGATCGAGTTATACAGTCAGCTCAACTTCTCGTTCTCTACTTCTATCCGCGCAAGATCTTGAGTTAAGCCGACGCTAATTCTCTTCTTTACTCAGGCGAGATCGACATCATGGAGGCTCGTGGGAATGGGCCTGAATACCCTAAACAGTGAGTTGTTCCGTTACCCCGTATTGCCGGGTCAACTCATTCTGGTAATAGAGGCACAGATTACGTCCGAGGTTCGCTGAACTGGGGTCCGCTAATGTGGCTCAACGCCGTTTCCAAGACTTATGGATGGTGGACCCTCCGGCGTGGTAGCTACGACCAGGGCTTCCACACGTATGCGTTGGAGTGGGACAAAGATTTCATGTAGGTCTTCTTTCTATTAGCAAGCTTTAATGTCAACACTAATCTTCGAATTTACAGTCGAATGTATGTCGACACGCGGCTACATCACATGCTCGACCTCAGGATGAAGAAGTCCTTCTTTGAGAAGGGCGACTTCCCCGCCGTTGTGCAGAACGGTACAGATGCAGTCATATTGGAAAACCCATGGGTGAATGCTACAAAGATGGCGCCCTTCGACCAATGTAGGTTCTTGCTTTATATGTTCGTATTAAATACAGGTTTCTAACCTAAATTTGCCAGCTTTCTATCTCATTCTCAACGTTGCTGTTGGTGGTACCAACGGATGGTTCCCAGACGGTAATGGTGATAAGCCGTGGCTCGACGGCTCAGCTAGTAAGTTATCATGTATACCGGGGACTGGCGGTGGGCTTATACGAATCTTATCTTTAGCTGCAATGGGCGATTTCTGGAAAGCAAAAGACAAATGGATGCCCACCTGGTCTAACGCCGAGTCTCGATCAATGATCATGTAAGTTCAACACTCTCTGCGCCTTATAGACTTCAAATCTAATATACCATCGGGACAGCGATCACGTTAAAATGTGGCAGCAGTGTTGAACAGTACGCTTTAAGTCTCAACGTTTGATTGTTATACTCGATATAATACATTGGTTCACGGGAACTCATAATGGGCCTACTAGGTAGTACCTAGCTATTTTGATAAAACTTAGACACTCTTCTTATTTCTTTAAACGTACACAGTACAAGCCGTCGGGCAGCTGTCGATATCAATGTCCTTACATTATGTATTTTGGTTTAGATATATATCCATGCCATACCAGAGCAAGCGCCCAGATAACGCCCGTTACTTCAAATCAGGCACTACTGCCGGTGAATTTCAGCCAAGGTTGGAATGCCTTTTGGTAAGTAAACATTTGATTTTTGCGGAAACTCAAACGAAATTTTAAATAACGTACTATCAAACCACGCATTGACACCTGGACGAAATCCCTTCAGGAAATGGTGACTTGCCGTCTGAAGATTTCGGCGTGGTCTTAAATTGATTCACCCCAGCAGTGAGGGCAGACGTTCCCAAAAGATACAATTGGTATTATGTAGTTGATCTAGGTAAGTACAATAGCGAAAACCTGGTCCAAAATAGTTAACAGGTGAACAGCTCAGCGAGAGTGATGTACAAAAGTAGGTTGACCAGAGATCATGACACATATCTTGATTTACTACAAGGCGGAGAACTCGCTAAAGTCATGAGAGAAGCTTCAACATTGATAAGAAGTTGGATATGATGAAATTCTGTAGGATCGGGAAGGATGGGGCTCACTTGAGTAGGTATTATTGGTGAGTAGCTTTCATCTGAGGTACAGCTCTTGGTTGATGGGCTTGCGAAGGTCCAACTTCTGGCAACAAAGGGGCCCTTTCAGCACGGATATCATCGGCGCCTTCAGTGTCACAACAGCAGGTACCACAACAACAGGTGCATAAAGTTTCCGTGCAAGAGTGTCCTGCAAAGCCGTTTGAATGGTATGACTGATATTTCAAGAACTATGCTCACGTTGGGTAATAAAATCTAGAATTATGCCTGCACACACGTCTGCGCAGGCGATACAACATATTCCACAGGCTTCGTTAGACATGGAGAGAGCATGCCAATGGGCTGCGCCGTTGTTGGCTTGGGACAGTGACTTGTGACATGCGTGATGCGGGGTCGTCACCTCGCACCCAAGGATTTGTGGTTGTTATTTCATCATTTCTTGACCTTCGGCGACTGGCCAGTGGCAGCCCAATTTCACCCTTGCGACCTTCATGGAGGGGCCAATATCTGGAAGAGGTGGACGGGGAAGCGGAGGTGTGGCTCAAGACGGTCTTGGAGGTCGAGGAAGGCCATACTCCCGCAACAAGCACTGGACACCAGCCGACGCAGGGTCCAGAGGCCATACACCTAATCATACGGACTCAGAGAGATGGGAACGGGGAGGACATCGAGGAGGACGTGGAAGAGGCTTTCCGCGAGGGGGTGTACCAAAGTTTCAGAACGTATCTCTTCGATTGAATGGTACTCCGAAAGAGTTTGAAGCTCCAACCGCAGAACCGCAATCATTCCTTGAACAAATGCAGCAGAACTTGTTCGACGCGCCGGAAGTTCAAGATGATTACGGAATGGACAGCCAAGAAGTCTTCGATGTAGAGGCAGAGGATGATGGCTCAGGGCACATCATTGAAGAGCCTGAGTTGGACAGTGCAGAGGAACGCGAAAAGTTCTATCAAGAGGTATTACATTTATACTCATTTGTCACTTTATATTTTAACCCTTAGTCAAGTTGGTGAAAGCTCGAGAGATAGAGCGCAAGAAAGCAATAGCGGAAGGCAAGATGGATGACCCTCTTGTCCCGAAACGGCTGGAGGACGCCATCAGTATCGTCGGTACCTGCATGGATATGTGTCCTCGTTTCGAAAGGTATCGACGCGAACGAGAGAACAACTTGTTTGAATGGGAAACGGTAGGATTTCAACATCATTTAAGGACGACGAAACTACTCTGAAAGTGCTGTAGATTCCTGGTACCAAACGTGTAAACCACAGCCGTGCTGTGAAGATGTATGAACGCGCTGCTGGAGACAAGACTCTCCCTTCCGATCTCCGTCCGCCCAAAGTTCTTAAAGTAATGAAAGTCCCTACTCCCGACAGTTCTTGTTATGCTCAAAGGCTCTTCAAACATAGCGAACTTTGGACTATCTCTTCCACGACCTTTTGCCCCGAGGAGGGTTTACACCGACTTTCAACTTTATTCGCGACCGTTCACGATCAGTTCGCAATGACTTCACTATGCAACATCTTACTGGACCACTAGCAATGGAATGCCACGATCGTTGCGCGCGTTTCCATATTCTTGCCCTTCACTTTCAACGGGACGTGCGAGGATTCTCAATTCCCCTTGAGGAGCAACAATTGATGAATAGTAAGTCTGTTTTGCTACGCATGGTCCGTTCTAACCCAGCACTGTAGCCCTTCAGAGTCTCAAAGAATTTTATGAAGACCAGCGGGGAAAATATCAATCTCCCACTGAACTCGAAATGCGCGTGTACCACCGATTGATTCATATTCGCGACCAGAAGGAGCGACACGATGATATTCCCCATCACATCCTTTCCGATCCGATCTTCAAACTGACAACAGAGTTTCGACTACACGTGCAGAAACAGAGTGCACCCATCACCAAGGTTTCAAAGCTCGTCGTTACGCAGGAAGGCATGCAGATTTTTGGCCGGTTGGCGACAACTTTAAATGAACAAGGAAGTACGGTCATGGTGTATCTCGTGGCGTGCATCCTTGAACGGTTATTTGGGAAGGATACTATAGATGGTATCGAAGACTTGAAAGGAGGACTTGAAATCCCAGAAGTCATTGACGGCGTTTCAACCTCAAATCCAACGCATGAGGTTAACGGTGATGAAGGATATGACCCCCAGGTAGAAGAACAAGATTTCGGTATGGAGGATGGGTTTCAAGATGACCTAGGAGGCGAAGAGGATGTTAGGCTTGAGGAAGAGTATCGGGAGGTGCCTACTGCCCCTGAGGCATCCAAGCCCAGTGCTCCAACATGGTCATCAGTCCATCCTACAACGGCTCATCCGACATCCACCATCACTACTCCTGCTAATGGAGGCGCTTTTTCAGGCCTCGTGTCTCAGCCCAATGTTTTCGGAACTACTAACATTTTTGGCACGACGAATGTCTTCGGAAAACCCGCATTCCCTGCACCAGCCTCTCATCCCGCAACGACACCTGTCCCTGAGGGGCCGAAGTCCACCCCAACGAATGGCTTTGGTGTCAATATATTCCCTAGCCAGAACGGCACGTCATCCTCGACATCTCAAAAGCCAGCCTCCGTATTTCCTGGTTTTATTACCTCACAATCACATCAAGCAACTGAGCTTCCTCCCGGAGTATCTTCCTCCACTACACCTCAACCAACGGTACAACCTTTACAAGTACTAAAGCCCACACCAACTACGTCTCTTCAGCCGCAACCAACACTACCTGCTACGTCGTTCGAAAACTCCTTTACGACCCCAACTTTTCCGGCGCCACAAAATGTAAACCAAACAACAAATCTCGATCCAAGGACTTCTGAATCCACACCACCAAGCTCTGCTCGACCGCTCACATTCCCTTCAATTCCACAGACAAGCTCTCCGTCAGCTACATTGCAGTCACCTCCAGTCACTTTCTCGCCGGCACGACCTGATGGAGGAACTCCATTTTCGATGACCCCTTCAAGTGGGCCGTCGATTTCCTCAGCACATCCTCAACCTCCAAATGTTTACCGGACATCGTCATTTTCCTCCCAACGACCATTGGCACGATCTCCACTTTCAGTCGTTTTTACCAAATCTTCCACTCCCCCAGAGGTCGCCAACCCTTCACTTAGTCGGCCGAGTGCACCTCCCCTTCATAAAATCAACACGAATACATCTTCCGGGTCAGCGTCTTCATCATCCGCTTTCCCTTCACCCAGAGTACCTCCTCCTGCCCCCAAACTCGATCCAGTGTCCCTCCCTGCTACCCCTAGTACATCTTTCATAAATCCTCATGTTGGATACTTGAAGAGCAGTCTAGAACCGCGAGGCCTTTCGCCATGGGGGAGCAGCCAAGAGATTCTCAGTCCCCTCGTCATGGGTACCCCTACTGGTTCAAATTCAAAAATCTTTCCCAACAACTTTCCGACACTTAGCACACCACAACATTCACGCGTATTTCGTGCAACATCTCCTTCTCCCTCAAAGTCAAACAAAGGAAAGGCGCCAGTTCGGTCGATGTATGATGACCTCAAAGAGGTTGAAGAGATGAAAAAGAAAGCCCATTCTTTCGCATGCAAGAGTATTGTTGTGAAGGAGTTATTCTCCAGGTGGATGAAGAAGGCGACCGAGAGAGCAGCTTGGCATGAAGCAGTAAAACATGGAAATGAGTACAAGACAAAGCTCTTGAGTCAAAGTCTAAACCAAACCCACAGTCGTCAATCATCAATTCTAAGGTCAAGCTCGACGAGACCTAATACACCGCTTATGGAGAAGAAGAGAAGGATATCTCTGAATGGGTTAGATGTGTCACCATCCAAAAAGAGAGCAAAAAAGCGGATATCTATTGAGTACCGTGCTCCCAGAACGGATGACGACCTTGCTAAGCGGTTTAAGGAGGTTTGTTGTTGACGTTCTTGAACTTTTACTCGTTTTTGACAATATATATATCAGAACCATGCGGATCAAGAACAACGATGGGCCCAAGGGTCTTTCCTTACTGTTATACGAGCCCATATGCAAACCCTCAAACCGCAACCCACCGATATGCCTTGGGATATCTGGTTATCTCTCAATCCAGCAAGTGATGCTACTGCCATTTGGTTGGAACGGAAATTTGATATGCCCGATTCGGGGTCATGGACTTCGGAATCAGTGTTTTCCATACCACTATCCTCAACACGAACGGCTTCGCAGCGTGGCTTCCCTGGTTTAATAGTGTTTGAATGTACACCTCTGGGTGATATCTCAGACGATTTGGAGAAGTATATTTTTCATCGATCAATTTGTTGCAATGTTTAATGTATTGCAGGAAATTCCGTGTCTTGGATGACTGTGGAAGGCTCCGACAACTAATCAAATCTTTGCCCGCCAATCGTCACTTTGTTCCATCGATATTGGTCATTACCTGGTCAGAACAGGTGTTGACTGTTTCTGCCGATCTTATCGAGATGGTTTGTTCATATCGGCGTTTGTATCTTTTGTTTTATCCTAACATCTTCCATCTAGTCGAAGCGCCTGGTCGACGACTCAACCTGCCTCAGCTATCAAATTTTTGGGATGACTGCTACGACGAAGGATTTAGATAACAAGCTCAGCAACTTACTCAAATCCCTGACACTCGACACTGAAGGGAAACTGGTGCGCCACCTCGCCTTGAGCGGTGTCTTCAAGATCTTTGAACCTAGCTTTACATCGTTTGTGGATGAGTGGATAGAAAACTGTAATCTTAACATGAGACGTATGTTTGTCCGAATTTCTCAACGCAACAGTCTTTAATTGAAATTATAGAGAACTGGAGTCTCTATGCCCAAGTTATTCAGGGCGTCGTTGGCATTCTCAATGTCATGTCGAAGATTGCTCACATTCTTCTACAAATAACCACTCCCTTGACCCCACTACCCGACTTCGACCCAACTCATGTAGATGATAGCGAGTAAATACTGTCATAATCAAGTTTTACCTCAAACTCATCATCACTTCTAGATCTGCATATGAAGACGTCATGGCTTGGTTGTCGAGTTTGGACTCGCGCGATGAAGCAAGAATGATCGCCATGGACATACAAGCCCATCGAAATATTGGACAGGGTTGGTCACAGTAGCTTTTGTCATATATATATCTCTAATATCCCTTTCAGACTTTCCGATGCGGATCTTCGTCGACCATTTACTTGATATCACTCATACAAGAGTAGACCGCCTTGATTCTACCCTGTCCCGATCTCCTCGCGCTATCTTGAACGCCAATATCGAGCTGGCCCTGGAAAGTTATGAAGAAGAGTCTGAGCCATTCAAGATGAAGCTTCTTCAAACATATAACTTCATTGTTCGCCGCTCACCGAAACGAAGAAGTCATTCAACGGAAACGAGCACGCAGAGTAGTCCTATCGCCAAACGCGCTCGTCTTTCCGAGTCGGAATCAGCGGCATCTACTGTAATCGAAGATTATCCTACGCCAATGACTTCGGAAACGAATGGCGACCGATCTATGTCTCCTGCCAGCACGGTGGATGGACCTTTATCGGAAGGCCCTCCTGTCACAGTCGCTATGTTACGTGCGTTGACAAAAGATCTCAAGAAGAAGTACATGGGCTCGTAGCGGCATAACTCCCTTCCTTTCAACTATTTTCCTGCTGTCTCTTTCCATAGATAAAGCCACATCTACGCATTCCCTATTTGTCTTCAAAATAGAATTCTTAGCACATCATATTTGCATACCGAGCTACTTCGTTCCCTCGAACTTGGGCGAATAAATATGTTAATATCATTGGCTGAGAAGAGGTACATGAAGACTGTAAACATACATTATCCTGGTTACAACATATACATATACATATCGTACAACAAAAATCTGGCGTGTTTCGTGATGAAATAACCCCCATTTAACATGAAGGACAGTGCTACCCATTGAAACGAAGTTCGTGAAAGAAGTTGAATGGATTGTAGCAGAACGATGATTGAACGACCGCTCAACTGAATGCCAGAGCAGACCAAGTGACCACAGCGCCGATAGTGACAGCAGTCGCTGTTTGAGTGATGACAGAAAGCACGCGTCGAGCTCTTTTGCGTGGTGGCGGCATCTCGTGAAGGAATGGTTCTTCCACGTTGCTCGAGGAGCAGTATTCCATAACATCGCACAAAACCGCACCCGTCATCTCATGATCCTGACCCTCGTTCTCGTCCGTATCATCGCGCTTCCGCTTCAACGACGTTAGAACTGGAGTCTGGGAATGGTATTGTAGGTCAATAAAGTTGTCTGAAAGAGAACGTGAATAAGTCAGCGGTAAACAACATACCTGAACCCCTTGATTAGAAGTCGAAGCTACTGCAGAGGCTTGGGCAAGGATGTCGGCTTTAGCTTTTTCGATATCCTGCGTAGCCTGCTCGCGCATCTTCTTTATATCGGCGAGCTGCTTAGATATCTCGAGCTCCGTATCTTCTTTGAGCTTACGCATCTCATCAACTAACTCACTCAACGTCTTCACGTTCGCGTCTACCTCTTCACGATCTTCGAATGGTTGAGATCTCTCTCGTCTTACGATCTTTACGCCGGCATCATCGCACATCCTCACCCATTCCATCGTCTCCACTCTGTCCTTCAGCTGTTCCAGTTGATGAGAGAGATCTGGAATCTCATCATGAGCTACCCCTTCGACTTGATCGTACAAAACATTGTATTCCGCATCGACCTCCGCAAACTTGTCGTCGATCTCCGAGAGCTTTCGAGAGATGAATGATACGTTTGTGTTGAACCGACTCTTGTACTTCCGTCGAGAGAAACGAAGTTTGGTTACGGTTGACTGCAGATTTTGCAGCGACTGGCGAAGTTCAGCCACTTCATTGCGTGTAGATGGAGCGGGCGGTAGAATCTGACTTGATTCTTGAGCAACGATCTGAGGTTGAGATGGGGGAGGAGATACAACCAGATTTGGCGGGATGGATGCTGTTTGAGGTAGTGATGCATCAGGAGGAATAGGTAGATGGGGAGGAGACGGACTTGCTGGAGACCAGCATGGATCCGGCGAGAGAGGGAGCGGTAGATCAAGAGATTGTTCGCGGACCTCCGAAGCAGGCGAATATATAGGAGAATACGAGCTGCGTCTTCCCTGCGAATGAGGGACCGAAAGCGGCCTCGAGATAATCAAATTTGGAGAGGATGATGGTGTACCAATGTCCATTGCGATCGGAGAGCTGGACGGGTATGGCATCTCGAAAATATCATGTTGCGAAGCGTCGAAGCCGATGGGGAACCCAGTGTTTGGTCTTCGTGCCACAGGGGCAGGAAGCGTAATAGGTTCCTCAGTGGTGACAAGGAGGCTACTGCTACTTCGATCACCGATAATTTCGCTCACGGAAGGTAGCTTTCGCAAAGCAGGTGTGAGCAGGCGTTTGAATGCGCTGTAGGCTGTTGAGACGTGGTTCTGGATCTGATTGTCGTTGACCTCGAGTCCTAAGCAATTCTGGCCCTGTGGTTGGGAGGATGGTTTGCTTGGAGAGGAAGATGGTGCGGGTATTTCCTCGATATCTGAATCCGAGCTTGACTCATCAGATGAAGATGACGGAGAATCTGTCAGCCCGTATCGCCCTGACTTTGATTTCTCAGAGGTGGGCGACGACAAAGGCGATGCCTTGGTTGGGGTGCCACCATAATAGAGTTCGACACGCGCGACAATGGGTTTAACCCACTCGTCGCCTTTACCAACGGCTTTCCCGAAAGTTATGATGTCGCCATCACTTAAGAGGGTGGATGTCTCGGGCTTAAGGATCTTGGAAGCGGACTCTCCGGCCTTGCGGACATGAGTCCCATGATGGGAGCTGGAGTCAACGATATATGCCTAGAATACAAAGGATGAGTAGTCTGTAGAGCACTAGACAAACCAGAACGTACATGGCCGCTATCTGAGAACACGATCTTTGCGTGCTTCCGGCTCACAACTGCGCAACGGAACATTGCATTTGTCAAATCCTCTTCGAAACGCTTATCAGGTTCGTTTCCTGACCGTCGTCCAATGTGAACAACAGTCGTATTCGCTCTTTTGAAGAGCAAGCTAAATTCTGGACTCTCAGCTGATTTCTCAACATGTAGTATAACCCCTGCGATGGCGATGAGATGATCATGTCTTAGGCGGAGAGGCTGAGCTCTCTCACCCAGTATGGGCCTTTGGTAGGCACCTTCAACGGCCAGGGACGAGCCCAAGCACACGATTTCGTCTTCTATCATAGTGGTACGTAGTCTTTCCAGTTCTCTGTGATGGTCGAAAGGGAGAGACGCGCTGGCCTCCTGGGGGACAGCCCTTATATATCTGCGACGGCCGGATCCGGCAATTAAGGCATGTGACTCATCTGATGACTCCCCTGAATTCAAGTCCCCTGAGCCGTAATCTTATCCAGAACCTTATCGCCCTCTGACATCCTACTTGCACCCTGAAGAAAATCAGACAAAACGAGCGATAGCGAGCAGGAGGTTAGTTAGAAGGAGAGCGCCTTTTAGACAGAAACAGAACGCGCTAAATGATGGAAACCCTTATATACCTCTAATATAGAATACTCGGAGCTGCTGTGGGACTCACACTCTTGATCAAAGCGTCGAACTACCACTATGGCCTCCTTAGAAATCGGCCCGTGAGTACTCAAAGTTAGGTCATGTTTAAGCGTATCAATGCATTAGTTTGAAAGCCTCCTCGTTGTCCAACCAGGAAGATTTTCGGGCATTCGTTTTTTGGCCATTTAATTTCCTGCAAGTCCGTGACAGTCCTCTGGTAATCTAAAGATTATCTATATCGGGGCGATCAGCAGCAATGGACCCAAATACTCGGGCCGATACATGGTTTTCGAAACAACTCTATGGTTTTCGACTTCAAGAAGCAAGCAGGTCAGTCTGGGCACGAGCCAGGCACCAGCGCTGCAGCCCAATGGGGCCTGCTGTAAGTGGACGTACTGGTTGAAATCAGAAAAGGAGACGACGCGTCGCGCTAATGAGATCACATGTCGGATCATACAGATCACAGTTCTCCCGTGACTTGAATTTCAGTATATATCATAATATCATACACTGTTTTTGGCGGTTACCATACGTTTTTGCCTTACAGTTAGGGAGGTGCGACTCGGAAAATGACTGAATCTGGTACGATAGGTTTTAACGCTTTTTTACTTTTACCATTGACTATGACGCAGAAACGCCTCTAGGTATTCTCCGAGTCACCCATATATACCTGGCTCCAGTCATGTTGCGGACTTTTCGCAGTCTAGACTTTTCCTGACAGCTGTGCCTGATTCTCGCATGGCCTTATCTCGGACTTGTTCCGTAACTGTGAGTTCTGTAGAAACCAATGCGATGACGCTCATGAACACTGACCACAGCTTTGCAGCGTCACCCTGAACACATCTCTCTGCTTCGACAAACCTATCTTCATGGTGCGCAAAGTCTCTAAAGAATCTTTTTATAAAGGGCTTTTCTCAGTTGACGGCTGCGCGGAATCTCAAGAGCCTAGGCACCAAAGGATTCGGCTCCACTTGCGTATTTGGGAGCCATTCAACCCATTCCTAAAATCACACACAGCCCCATCTTCAATATCTTTCCTCTATACAAAGAGCGACTTATTGTTTCTATCCCCTGCTTCGACCCCGCCCTTCCGAGGCATGTTATTGCTGAGGGTCAAATCGTAACATCCCTCCCTCCTTCCTTTCAAGACCTCGACGACGTGGATGTCGACTATTGGGTATATCAAGTATGCTAAACAGAAACGTATCGACGTACTTTCCACGATTCTTATGGAAGTTCTGGCTATCAAAGTATGTTATTTCACAATCAACATATGATGATCCTAGTACGAACCCTTTGCACAGCCATCAACTCCAACCCAAGCTTCCTCGCGTCCATATTTACGATGTTTATGCCAATGAACTCACAGAAGTGAACGAATCGCCGTCCAACGAGCCATCTATTTTCCACCAGTTCAACTTTGGGGTCTTGGATCCAAATACTAGATATACACTTGAAGAAGCCGAGTCCGCCTTCTCCCGTCTCGAACGCGAAGTTGAGTCAGTCTTGAGAGAAATTTTGGACTACACAGTTTGGAGTGGGCGGTCCAATAGTGCTCAGAGCAAGAACTCTCTTGTCTTCAGCCGTATCTCAATCGAAGCCTTGCGAAAGTATTTCGTCTTCATCCGCTTTCGAAATAGTTCGGGTTACCAGGAGACGATCAGCGCCCTAGAGGAAGCATACCAAAGCCAACCCGATGCTGGCAGTGTAACCACTGCCTTCCAGCACGTCATTGTTCAACACCGACTACGGTTCATCCTTCGTGAAATCACGAGATTCCTCAACTCATGGTTCAAGGTGGATCCAACAACGGGTACGCCTATCGAAGAGGCGGTACCGTCTGCTGCAAATGACAAATTCACAGAAGTGATGGATATGTTCTGTTGGAGTATGATGGGCGCAGAGGTTTCGTTCGGTATTGCTGAAGACGAGCAGGAGTTTATTCTCTCTGATCGATGCTTTGGTACCCTAGAGGGCGAACCAGAGGACGACCAGTAAGTGGTAGTTTCCTCGTCGAGGTTACCTGTATTAACTGAAAGCTCCTTAGCCCGTCCTGTTCCCTGTTTTTCCCAATCGTTCCGACTATGGCCCTATACCTTCTTGGGGACCTCGATGACTTCAGTACTCCTTCATACTCTAACCTCAAGCCAACCCGTCGGTGTGTTTATATCGATGTGGGACAAGAATCTTCAATCGATGTTTTTCTCCGAAATGCTACTGTCCTCCAATCATATCCACAGTACCTCTTCTTCCAATCCCTTCGGACCGTCGCTCTCTCGATCTCTTCTTACGAGGAGTTCAGATCTCCGCAGCATCTCGACTACAGCCGTCTCAAACAACGCTGTCGTCAGAAATTTCTGCAAGAGACTGTCACGAAGACATTGACGGTCAAAGGATCGCTAATTCTCACCGATCTGACAGACGAAGTGGTCGTCATTGGTGATTCTGCCGTCTGCCATGGCTCGTTCTCGGATGTCTGGAAGGGAACCTGGGAGGATCCGATTGAAAGGAAACAACGAGTGGTGGCTTTGAAGTTCTTACGACCTGTCATGGTCAAAGGTGTCCGAGAGAAGCTACTCCAGGTGCGCAGGCGGGTTTTTTTTTTATTGCCTTGTCCAAGTTTTGACAGTAATTTCTAGCGTTTACAAACAGAGGTGGTTGCGTGGCATCGTTTGTGCCATAAGAATATCAGCCAGCTGTTTGGGATTGTCCAGTCACCTCATAGCGTCGGCATGGTGTCTCAATGGTGCGAGAATGGAACCTTATCGCATTACCTCAAGGAGAACTCGGAAGTGAATGGGCTGAAGCTGGTTTGTTGCGATAGCTGTTACCCAAAAGAATTACATTCTAACAGAAACCTACTTTACAGCTCGCTCAAGTTGCATCAGGGATCGCTTACTTACACCAAATGAACATCATACATGGTGATTTGAAAGGGGTCAGTTGAACTGAGACTCGATTCTTCATGAAGCCTGATCAATTGTCGATGTCTTGCCCAGGGTAATATCCTCGTCGACGAGCTTGGAAACGCTGTGATCACAGACTTTGGGCTATCGAAAGTCATTGAAGAGATCACGGACACGATGAACAAAGGCACTTCTTTCTTTGCCGGATCAACTCGTTGGATGGCTCCAGAACTGTTATTCGCTCTCGTTGAAGACGATGGAGTCGTCCCGGCTATCACTACTTTTAGCGATATCTACGCCTTTGCATCTGTTTGTCTCGAGGTCAGTGAAAGTGCTAACTCGCAATCTATTGCATCTTAACTCACTATATTCTGCATTTAGATCGCTTCTGGACTGCTTCCCTATCCGCACCGTTCGAACGACCACGCTGTCACAGTCGACATTTTACGGGGAATCAGACCTTGCAGAAGTACTAAATGCTTACTCAAGTTGAATCCGGAGGGCGAACAAGCCTTCTGGAATATACTTGATCAATGCTGGGATCATGAACCTCGTAATCGCCCTACTATGCCGCATATGGTTTCCTTCTTGGAGGTCCTGGAGATGTCCTCACGACTTTTGAAATAACTTTATGCCCCATTTATGACACCCCGTATATTCCAATCATTAACACCCACCTTCACTAGGTGTTCGCTCTCTTTGTCTACAACTGTACTCCACTGCACTGCTATCTTGTTTCAGTCATTTCTTCACCCCTGCACTATCACGACATCATTCCTTTCGCCAACCACTCTTCTTCAACGCAATTCAACGCCTGGAATCTGTACTGCATTTAACATAGCTATTGATGTATTATTTGTATTTCTAATATATACCTACCACTCGACCTCACTTTCATGACTGCCTGATAATTGTGCAAACTTACGAATCGCTGCGACGATTTGAAAGCCTGACTGAATGAATCTCCGAGACTCCGACTTGCATTTTGTCACCAACCTTGTGCTGGACAGTCATCTTATGACCGACCTGCTCATCCTTCTGCCGTCTCTCGCCCATATAAATGCTGCCTTTCCAAAGCTTTGAACATTCTAAAGCATTCAGAGGAAAACTCAAGGCGACTCCGCAAAAATGGCAACTTTACAGATGAAAGCGTTGATAACCGCGGAAGGGAACACTGCTGTTGTCTCAAATGTGCCTATCCCAGAACCTGCCCCTAACGAAATACGGTATGAATCCCAAGCTACTTTTTGAAGTCCAATCTCTGATTTAGATATCCAATCGAGCAGAGTCAGAGTGCATGCCGTGGCCCTCAATCCCGTTGACGCGCTTTATGTGGCTCATCCTCCAGGTCCTCCAGGACGCGTTGTCGGAAGTGATGTCGCAGGCACAGTCGAAAAGGTTGGTGAACAAATTTCTCAATGGAAGGTTGGAGACCGAGTTGCAGGACTTTTGCAAGGAGGTCAGCAAAGTTTCGTTTCTCTTCCGGACACTTTGGGTTCCTGACAGGATCTTTGAAGCTACTACGTCCACCGATAGACCAGGCGGCTTTGCTGAATATGCCGTTCTCGAAGAAGATCTTACCATGCGAATTCCTGACAAAGTATCGTTCGAAGAGGCTGCAACCTACCCTCTATGTTCTCTGACAGCAGCCCAGGTCAGTAATACCGCTACGAGTTCGAGCAATTGGACTCTGGTGAAGCTAACTGATTGCACCTAGGCTCTATTCATTCGGCTCCAACTTCCTAGCCCGTTTGCTATCCCGTCAACCTTTTCTCTGAATCCTGTTAGTGAAACGCACGTACCCTCGATTCTGGTCTATTCCGGCTCGACATCGATCGGGTTGTTTGGCATATCCCTCGCAAAGTTACTTCGAACCCCTTTGGGACACCCTTATAGAATCTTTGCGACTGCCAGTCCTGCAAACCACACAAAGCTCCTCGACCTTGGAGTTGAAGCAGTTTTTGACTATCGTTCACCCTCGTGGCCTGAAGACCTGCGCTCTGAGACAGGAGGGATTGACTACGCTTTCGATTGCATATCGGAGGATGATAGTGTGGCTCGCATTTCTCAAGCATTCGCCCCCTCAGGCGGTAAAATTGCGGTCATTCGTAAGGCCGCTTGGGCAGCCAATGGCGTCCGAACAGGTGTGCTGCCAGTATACGGCGCTGCTTGGAGTGGGTTAGGGCGAGAGATAGAGTACAATGGTGCGTTCCTGTAACGTGTAACTTGGCACAATTCCAACATTTGTCATGATATAGGCGAAACTCTACCTGCCTCCCCTACTTGGCGAGCCTTCACCGTAGCTTTCTTCGAATTCATGTCACAAGCGACCCTGCAAGGCCACGATGTTTTCCCAATTGCGCCTAATCCTGTTCGACTGATGGATGGTGGACTGGAGCGCATTGTTCAAGATGGATTTGCTCTTCTAGGTTCAGGAAAAGTAGCTGACCGCCAACGTATTGAAGAAACAAATGGCTTAAGGCCCATCTCTGGTGAAAAGTTAGTGTATAGTATCATACCTTCACCTGTCATATAAACTTTCTAGTCGCCGCACCATGCGGTCAGAATTCGCGCCTGAGTTCCATATATGGGCTCCAACAAGACGATGAGTTTCTTTGTATATAAATCCTGAAACAGTCCCTCTTTTTTGCTGCTTATCTTGTCTCTGCCACCATGTCCCCTCGAGAATTTCGCAGGCACTCTCTGGGTCCCGAGCTCATCGTTGCTATCGATATCGGCACCACGTTTACTGCATCTTCCTACAGTTTGCGTGATGCTCAAGGAACTTACCCCCGCTTTCAAGAAGTAAGATAGTGTCTTATACCTTGCCAATTTGTCTAATATCATTTGACAGATAAATCGATGGTCTGGCCAGGCGAATGGAGACGCTAAAGTCCCGTCTGTTCTCTATTACAATGGCACGGAACCAAAATTATTCGGGGCGGAAACAGAAGACTTAGTATGATACCCTTGGTGGTTTGTCTTAAGTTGAATGCTCTAAATAATGATTTGCAGGAGCTCCTGATTGAGGCGGAAGAAGCTGGGTGGCAAAAAGCCGAGTGGTAGGATAATCTAACATGACCCAGTGATTTGGGATAATTAATACTTGCATCATGATAGGTGGAAACTCAGTCTACGACCCGATCATCTTCTACTCCCAGCAGGATTCCGGCCAGCTCCCCTTCCTACTGGTCTGAGCGTCGACAATATCTATCGTGATTTTTTTGCCTTTATCAAACAAACTCTTCGTGCATTCATCAAGAAGGCGCATGGCCTCTCTGATGAGGTTTTCGACAACCTTGAGGCCTCTATGAATATCATCCTGACCACTCCGAATGGATGGGAGGGCTACCATCACCATCGAATTCGTATGGCGGCACTGAGCGCAGGGCTGGTTCCTCAAGATGAAGGTCATCGGATTCGATTTGTGTCGGAGGGCGAGGCAAGGCACAACCGACCATTTGAAATTCCTAAGACTCACTTTCTTATAACATACAGGCGGCCTTACATTATGCAATTGAAAATAACTTCTTGAATGTATGCGATTTTTCGTGGCTGATGTACAGTAGCTGACTTGTCTATACAGTTCGAGAGAGAAGATAATGTTCTTGTCTGCGACGCTGGAGGTGAGCCGTACCGAGGAAGACTCTGCAACAGAAAAGAAACTTAACAGGCCCCGCAATTTTTTTTCGCGAATAGGTGGAACCACAGACATCGGGTTTGATGTTGTCCATTTACGCATAGGTATTCGTTGATGATATTTCCATGCTTTTAGGATATACAAAATCTCTTCGTTGCGGCCTCTCATCTTGGACGAGATCTGTAGCCCAGAATGTACGTCGTGGGCTCTTCAACAGGTTATTGCTTCTACTCACTCCTGGTAGGTTATGTAACTGGAGGAACATTTGTCAACGAAGCTGCCAAACTTTTTATCGAAGGTAACCCAGCTCTTATACGAGTCAAGTATTTTTACTGAATTTAAGTAGCACAAATCCAAGGAACAGCCTGGAATCGCCCAGAATGTATCACTACAGCTCTCCGGGAGTTTGAGAAGTTCGCGAAACGAAGAGTACGTACCCTGATAGATTCTGTTCGAATGCCTCCACATGAATCTCATAAAGAGTGTAGTTCACGGGAGCACAGCCTTCTTCGTATGTCACACTTGACGCAAGCACAGAAAGTGCAACAAATCGAGGCATAGTTCGCGGCCGACTCAATATTCCACGGTAAGTGAGATGCCATCAATTTTACGGAAGGTGTTAAAAGGTATCTTAGCGTAAAAATGTGTTCCTTTTTCGATCCACTGATCAACATCGTCATTGATGGCCTGGAGGAGTGTCGCATTTCGCTGAGATCCCTTCGTCTCGATGTTAGTGACTCCGCTGACTTTCAGTACCTCTCTGACCTGTTATTACAGCGTATTGTTCTTGTGGGAGGGTTTGCTGAGTCCGAATACGTGTACTCGAAAATCTTTGATTGGGCTTCGACACTGGGCGTGCTACTAGGTAAACCCGACGCCGCACTTGCGAAGGCGATTCCTCATGGTGCTTTGCACTGGCATATTAGAGCTGCGGTCAGGGGCCGCATTGCGAAGTATCATTATGGAGCAGAAACAGATGTTGCTTTTTGTAGTGGTGATCCTGACATGCACGGCCGGGAAAGGTTCACGAATTTGCTTGGTGAACGCCGAGTACGTGGTGCTTGGCAACCAATCATCGGAAAAGTATTTGATTTTATTTCTTAAAAAATTGGACGTCTCATTGAGGTCATTGATTTCAGGGTTCTCGAATTCGGCAAAATGAAGATATCAAATCGAGTTTCTATCGTGAATTCGGCGAACTAGACGAGACCACCACTGAAATCGAGATATACGCCTACCGTTTCAGAGTTCCTCCCAAATTCTTCAAGTCGAAAGGTACACACTTGAATTACTTCGCATTCATGTTTTTAGCTGATTGCGCCATTACACTTTCGTCAGGTGGAAATCTAAAAGATGGATTTATCTACTTGGGAACGGTAAAAGCAGACCTTACAAAATGCTTCAATGCAGCTACCTTCGAAGTCTCACCCATTGGGAAGATGTTCAAACGACTTACAGTAAGTCGACAATAGTTTTGATAGTTAACACTGTGGCTCACCCATAAACTTACTAGTATGAAGTATGCATTTCTTTTGAGGAAATAGAGCTCAAAGCTAGACTTCGTTGGAAAGAAGAGGTATACCTGTCTCATCCATCCCCACACTCACTTGCTAATTTGAAATGCTTTATCCAGAATAAATATGTGTCTGGTCCTGCTGTGATTTCATATGATGTCTAGCTACTACCATAAACCATTTCTTCAGCTGTTGCTTGTATTTTCAAGTTCATAACTCAAAGACCGCGAGATTGTCTTGTTCAATATTGAAATTCTACATTCTTGTTCTTAGTGATTGGGTGAAGAAGTTAAGCAATTCCAAGTCCAAAAAGTAATGCTGCCCCTTTGAAGGATTACAACTAGTGGAATATTGGCTCAATAAAATGTAAAAACTATCAAGTTGATAGAGTAAAGATCTTGTCTGTAACAACTCGGGGTAAAATCAGTGACGTCCCCTGCTCTGTATACTCATCGATCCTTTCTAAGCCCAACCGACATGTACCCAGAACTTGATCGCCATCATCCAACTTCAAGCTTGACCATGCGCTTTGGCATAATCGATGATCAGCCTTCCAATATTTCCTTGGTATCGAACTGTCCTTTCGCCTTTGGGGAGCGATGGTTACTCGGACCAGTGCCGAAACAACATCTTTCTGCAGAGACAAAGACAGTTGGTGTGCAGTCTCCACGATGCTGAGAACCAGCCTAGACATTTCGTCTGAGTTGAGGGTATCGTCGAATTTGTTTGCGAAACGGGTGGTCTTGAATGGATGGCATATTTTGAAGACGGCTTTGATGGCCTGTATCATCTTTGTAGTCTTCGATCGGCTCGCTTCAGCGGATCTGCCAGAGGCAGCAGTAATCGAACGCCATCGAAGTGCGATGGGCCAAGGTTCTACACAGATCGGATAAGCATTATGAGATCATTTGGTATGAGTCAATGTACAGCGGAACCCACTTACGATCTTTAGCGATGCGACCAAAAAGAGAATTAAGAATCACTCTTGAATCACCTGGAAACAAGCCAAAAAAGTAGTCGCCTTCAAAAAATTCTTCGTATAACAAAGAACATATCCGATCGAGCAGGATGCATTCTTCTAGTAAACTTCTTTTTTTGTTGTTGATACCGTCATTCTGAATAAGGTATGCACAGATCTGTTCTACGGAACCAAACGTAGTAGCATGATCGGCGAGCACCTCGAGTGCATTCAGAGTAAGCTCTGGGCTTCGATTGAAATCCTTATACCTCCGATCGGCGACGCATTCGACTAAGGGTGTGACGAGGTTTACAATCAAACTATTGAGTGTTTCGAGGTTTTCCAGAATGGTTCTCTCGGAGACTGCATCCGCATCCCACTGAAACCCAGTGTCGACACGACATCGTAGAGGACTCGATGTCTCAGGAGCGGCGGTCAGAGAGCTGAACCATCTGTTCAACATGATTCACTGATCAATGTCGACAATCGCAGTGGTTCGAAAAATACCTCGGAGAATCGCTGGATATGTAGTCAGCAGCTACATCAACAGTGGGAAGTAGATCCGAGTCTCTTCTTTTAGCCTTGGACGACTGACAACCAGCTGTTTGTTCGAATCTAGTAGCCAAAGAATATTGAATATTGACAGTATCAGCACACAAACGACAGCGATATTTTTTGAGCTCTTGCATACCTTTGCTGTTTTTGTCTCTCTTCCACTTCGTCGTCAGCGTCTGTTGGCGAAAAAAGAGCTAAATCTGTCTTCGAGCTCTTAGAATGCCATATTGCCGCGTTTTGTTTTTGAACAGAGAACAGCGGCTTTACTTTGCTGAAAAGTTAAAGTAGTTAGACGCTGGCTCCGTGAAGCTCATTGAACAAACGAACATTGTGAACGAAGTGGTGCTGGTGTTTCTAACCTGCTGCAATTTTGGCGTTGAGGGCCCCACAGTTGCTTTGGTAGGTTTTCTGGCAACTTTCGAGCTGGTCTTCTGGGGGCCGATAATCTCCTTCTTTGGGTTTGAATCTGAAGCATCGCAGAAGAAGACAGAAGGTCAGATCGTATGCAACCAGCCAGAGACTCAAACCAAAAGCGTACTCCGTCGTCGTCTTCTAACTGGTACTTTTTGATGTGAACACTCGTCGTTGCTTTTTTCGTTGGCTTTCTTCGGAGCACGTTCGGCGGCCGGTTTGCGAGCTGGTGCAGCTTTAGAAGGGGGCATATTAGCCTGAAAACACCAGCGATAGCACCCCAGAGTATGCTGCCAACGTCAGCGTTCAATGTTCAAGACCAAGCCCTTGAGGCGTCTGTGGAAGGTCGCGGGAATTTCCAGACCACGAAAGTTTCTTGTGGCAAGTCTCTCGGTCCAGTAAATGTAGCTCCACTCAAATTTCAGGCATGGAAGCAGCCACATAAGGATCATTCAAACTTCGAAGTGACAAATTCGAAACATGTCGAATAAGCTTTGTGAATGCACAAGTCCAAGTCACCTCTTTGAGTCTTGAAACTGAGAGTCAAGGACTCAAGTACCAATGTCCATACAGTCTTTAAACCATCAGCATAGTGATTCTAGGCTCATGGTGCTCGAACCGACGAAGTTGGCGATATAGGAAAATGATGAACCAGTTGACGAACAAGGAGACGGCACTAACGGAACCCCTCCCAGAAATCACAGAATCCCACAGTGGAAAATATTCTCGCGCCTTAAAGTTATGATCAATTGCTCGGCATGGCGCTACCGTTGATGCGATGATGCGCTGATGGGTCGAGATTGATGAACCTAAGTACCTGGATGCTTGTAATTTCGACTCCTTGCGAAAGTTCACAAACAAAAAAAGGTGTTTAAGTAGGGAAATTTCCTACAGCGTCGCTCTCTGCAGTAAATATATTTCAAAGTTTGGGATAAAACACCAAAATATTTTGATCTGTTAGCTGTCGACGCATCAACGATCAATTCCAATCCATCAACAGCCCTTCAGGCTTCCAGCCGTTTTCGAAACGATAGGCCCCCCTTACTTTCCTACATACGCGGGAGAAGGACCTCACTTATGATCCTGTTGATGTTGCAAGATGCTGCCGACACTAAGATGAGTAGGAATGTGGGAGGGGCCTATCGTTATGAAAACGGCTGTCAGGCTTCAGGCGTCAGGCTTCCACTTCCTCTCAAGCGAAAACGCAGAGTGAAGTATGATGTAAAAATGGGATGAGGGCAGCGTGTTTACTGCCAGTAGTTGGAGCTCATATATTTACGGTTTTAGAGCCAGCGGCCTTCTCAAACAGGCAGTACTGGAGTATTTTTACAATGTCTGTATATCAGTATGTACCACGCGAGCTCAACATTCAACTCTCGCTGTCAACAAAAGGCTGACAAGACCGCTTATTATTAATGAGTGCATTTTGATATGTATAGCTGATCACGAAATTGAGGGCTCATGAACTCTCGTACCCAAATCATATATTTAAGGCAGCATGATATAAAAACAACACAGCACTACTGCCATCCGGGCTCAAAGTAGTGGTTTCCATGTTCATACGCTCGAACGCTCGAGTAAATATAGACAGCAACCGCTCGTGGTGTTCTCTGGCAATTATCAGCTATCAGCTATCAATTGCAGCCTCCTATCTGTTAGCCTAGTAACTTATCTTTAGATTAGGTATATACTATTCATACTGCACCACGCGAGCTCAGCGCTCATCTGACAGTATAAAAAGCTCACGATCAGTCTGGGAGTCATACTCCGAGTCGTGTTTTGTGAAGTCAATGAGGATCAAAGGTTATCGAAAGTTGAGCCGTTAAGCCATTGACATTATCATTAATATACATAGTATTTAAAGAACCACGCGAGCTCAGCGCTCGTCTGCCATTGTAAAAACTGATATTCAGGGTACTCCCACTAGGCTCATGACCAGAATTAAACGTTACTGAACGTTAAACCGTTAAGCCGTTGACAGTTTCTAGAAATTAGAGAGATGTTGACAGGTCCACATGCGCGACGAAAAAGCAAAAGCACCCTTAGAATGTAATCAATAAAATGTAGATGTATGGGGATTGGTTTGAAGCGAGCGCTTTATCCAAGGAGTTAATGAGTTCATTAATAAACGGAAGCATACTGTGCTGGAGTTAGTAAAAGGAGTTACTGTACGGTTTGTACCTCGTGCCAGTACTACCAGTATCAGAGGCCCAGAAACGTTTCTGGAGAGCTACGAATAGAGAGTGTGAGAGTAGAAGTACGAGTAAGAGTAAGATTACTTACCTCGTGGATTAAGTTAATATTAATGTTGTTGCCAATGAGACGACGTCGATGCCCAAACTTGAACTTCAAGTTGTTGAATTGAATGTTGAATTGATCAATTATCGAAAGTTCGAAACTAACTTGGACATGGGCATTGGCTTGCCGTAGCATGGATATCTCTGATTCTTGAAGCTTGATCTATCATTTTTGAAATTTGTGAATGGAGATCGAGGTTCTCAGAGTTGTTATTTACTGTAAGTTACTAGTTACTAGTGACTTCTCAGAAACTGAAAGAATGAAATTGAAGACTTTCAGCGCTCTCCGTTCACTCAGACTGAGACTCACACGTAGCCCCATTACCCCGTTGGACCGCGTTAGCATTCACATTCACATTTCACATTCACATTGGCTATATCTCGGCTTGTTATAAAAATTACGGGGCTCTACTTACATCTCTCTACACGCCGCGTCTTCTTCGATTCTTCATCGCGCTGAACGCTCCCCCGAATGTACTTACACTGATAGTGGCATGGCAATTCGGGAAGATCAGAATCATAAACCAACGGCGTTGCAATGCTACTTTTAACTAGTAACCTTAACTCATGTACTGTATTCTCGGGCTGTATACGATCTTTGTTCCGCTATGTCGATGGTGACTCAGGCTGGTGATCAGGAACCCGGAGCTCGGTCCATAGGCCCTGAGTTATACTGGTAAGTTACTTCAAAGTTTCTCTCCTGGGCGATCTCAGTTCAGCATTCACGATATGGTTACTGTGTGACCATGATGATCGCTATGCCATCTGTAAAGCTTCACCCCTCGATTTTGCCGATGACGACTATCAGCTTTAACTTGGGCGCTTGGGAAAAGGCGACAACTGCACAACCGACACCGACACCAATTCACCAATACCGACACCAACACCGTGGAGTTGTGGACGTGTACGCGATACATTAGTAATTTAATAACGGACTAATGGATTAAATAGCGCCTTACCTAATCCGAGAATGAGATTCCGAGAACCCTAATTCCTATTTTAAAAGGCCGTCAATTGGACGTGGTTGCTGTCGTTGGCGTTGTCAGCTGTCTGATTTTTTTCCCCCACCCGAGGATCACGTTGACGTTTTCAGTGTTCTTTGTACACACCACTTTGTTCTTCGTTCCACACCCTTTGTTCAACGCTCCTTGTTGGCCTTGTTGGACGACTTTGTTGAACACCGCGCCCTTGTTGGACGTTGTACTTTGTTCGCTAGGCCACCCAACGTACTCGACAGTGGGGAAATGAACACGAACCGAGAAGATACTGTATCCTAAACTTCTTTGTTGTCTAGCTTTACCGCTTGCGTTGCTTTGAATCAGAGTCCAGACGGCGCTCAAATCCATTCCATTCCAACGAGTTGTAATCCAAGTACAGCTGCAACTACGAATAGGAATAGGAATACGTTTACACGCCCAAGCATTCTGATCAACATCAGTTGATATCCAAATCCAAATCCAAATCCAAATCCAAATCGACGATTCGACGACTCGAAATCGAAAATTTTTGTTGGCGCCATTGGAATTAACACGCAGACTCGGACTTGGTGCTTCTACTATTAGAAGGAGAAGGAGACGTTGTTGTTGTTGTAATATCAGAAGCTACCTCGCTCCTCTCCACTCTCCACTCTCCACTCTCTTCCGTCAACCACCTCCTTGTTCCATCCTCCTCCTTGTTCCATCTCGTTCGGTAAACCCATCGAACCCCAACCCTCACACACACACCCATCCACCAACCCACCCAAGACAAAAATGGCCCTCCGCCCCCAACCCCCCCTCGGCCCACGCAGCAAATCCTCAAACTCGCGCTCATTCACACCAGCACCGGTACCTCAACCCATTCAAGTGCACCCCCCAGATGCGTTGAATTCTATACCAGGTCCATATTCAGATCCGCTCGCTACAGCTCTACCCCCTCCAAATGTTCCGAATGTTCCGAATGTTATACTCGGTCGACCTGCTGCTCTTGGTACCGGTAAACCTTCTTTGTCCTTGGGTACAGGAAAACCCTCATTAGGACACCCAAATCCAAAAAAACCTTCATTGGGTAAACTGGCTATTAGCGGTGGCGGTCTGCACAACTTTGCGCATCTCGCGGGACCGCCTAGGATCGATGATGTAGATGATGGGTCGTCTACTTTGTCGCCTCAGCCGAGGACGATTAGGCCTCCTGATTCTTATGTCGGGAATGGTAATGGCAATGGCAATGGGAATGGGGTGAATGGTGGTAACGGAATCTCGTCGACACAGCAGCACCAACAGCACCAACAGCACCAACAGGACAGAAGAGGAAGCACGGGCGCTGGCGACAATCAAAACGGATACGGATATAGTAATGGCAATACCCACTCCGAGTCGGTGGGTGATCTGGAGAAGGCGATTAGTCAAGTTGCGTTGTCTTCGATGCCTGTACCTTCTGATCCTTCGAAATTATCATCAACATCATCCACATCGTCATCGACATGTTTAACTGCATCGCGTGCCGCACCCGCCGTCCCCTCATCACGATCAACACCCCCACCCGTCAACGGCAATACCACCCCGCCTCCCCTCCCCAAACCGCTCGAATTCTCCGACTCCATCCTCGAAGAACTCTGCCGTCTCGGCGAAGGCGCAGGCGGCGCCGTCCACAAAGTCCTCGACAAACGCTCCAATGTTCTCTACGCCCGCAAAACGATCACCACCCGCGAAGTAGCCATGAAACAAGTCGTGCGCGAGCTGCACATTATCTCTTCCACGTCGCACACCAACATCGTGCAGTGCTATGGCGCGTACATGTCCCCCTCGTCTTCCGAAGTGAAGATCGTGATGGAGTATTGTGAGGGGGGCAGTTTGGAGGCGGTGGGGAGGAAGATTAAGGATGTGAATGCGGTTGTGGGGGAGAAGATTGCGGGGAGGCTTGCGGAGGGGGTGTTGCAAGGGTTGGCGTATTTGCATGGGAAGAAGACGATACATAGGGATATTAAACCTTCGAATGTGTTGATTTCGGGGAGGGGGGTTGTGAAGTTGAGTGATTTTGGGGTGTCGGGGGAGTTGGTGGAGAGTATTGTGGGCACGTTTACGGGGACGTTGATTTATATGGCTGTATGTGTTGCTTTTTTCTTTTCTTTTTTGTATTGTTCGACTAACTGTTCATATAGCCTGAACGCGTATCAGGCGGGTCATACACCGTTCGTTCAGATGTCTGGTCTACTGGTATCTCGCTCCTCGAGCTGGTGCAGAACAGGTTCCCGTTCACGTTTCCTAGCGATGTACCGGCGTTTGAGGTCATTTTGACGATTAGTAAAGGGGAGGTGAGGATGAGAGCGTTTTGTGAAAAAGAGTGGAAGTGCTGATAAACAACGATTTCGTAGCCTCCGCGTCTTGAAGATGAACCTGAAAAAGGAATCAAGTGGAGTGAGGATATGAAAGATTTTATTCGACAGTCGTATGTTCTTTCTCTTTTTACGTTTCGTGTTCTACCCTTTCCCCTTCCCTCCTCTTCTCTTTCACGCCAAACGCTCCCCATTTTACACCCCAACCTTTCTCCATCCCGCCTACCCCACGAGTCAATCTCGTTCCATCCCATCACTCTCCTCCTCCCTTTAAACACTCGCTCGCTCGCTCATTCATTCTCGCTCCCTCCTCTCATCCCTTCCTCCTCCCTCCACGTTCTTTCGCTAACCCCTTCCCTGCCTCCCTGCCTCCTCTCCTTTCTCCCTTTCCTCCCCCTCCTCCCCCTCCTCCCTCATCCTCCCTCCCTTCGTTCCCTCCCTCCCTCCCTCCACGTTCTTTCGCTAACTCCTCCTCCATTCATACGTTCTTTCGCTAACCCCTCCTCTCCCCTCCTCATTCGTTCGTTCGCCGACGCTCACTCATTCCATTCATTCACAGCCTAACACCCGACCCAACACACAGACCCACCCCCTCCCAGATGCTCGCTCACCCCTGGATAGTGAGCCAAATGAAGCAGGAGGTGAGGATGGATAGGTGGATTAGACAGGTTTGGGGGTGGCCGAAGGAGAAGAAGAGGTTAGTGCTGTGTTTTTTTATACGATTTTTTTTTTGGGAGGGGGGGCTTTTTGGTTTTGGTTTTTGGATTTGAGGTTTTTGGTGGGGTTTTTGTGGGTTGGGTTTTGGTTGGAGCGTGTGATGTTCGTTCTGTTGGGTTGGATTGAGAGACCCGAGATGAAGGGAGTTAAGGAGATTACTGTGGTTGGAAATGGATGGATGATTGATGGTTGGATAGATGGTTAACGCTCGACGTTTAACGTGGTTCATGTCTTCGTGTCTTCATATGGTTCTTGGTTCACTGGTTGGTTGGAAGGTTAACAGCCAACACGGTCAAGATATGATTGGATGGCTGGAAGGCGATGGTTCCTTGGCTCCTACGCTGCGTATGCCTTGGAAATCCACCTTTGGTTACACGGTTGATTGGATAGCACGGGATACGTGGGTGTACCCGAAGCTTTTGAATGGTTGGTTGGTTGAGAAATGGGAGAGCTGAAGGATGGGAGAGGCGAGAGGCGAGGCTTGGTTTGTTGAGAGTTGGGTGTTGGGTGTTGTGTGTTGCGTTAAGCCGAGGATGGGTTAACGGTGAACGGTTCAAGTTTAATGGTTAATGTGCCTGGATACCTCGCTTCCTGGGTGGGCGGGTGCTGGATGAATGGATAGATAGATGACCGGGAGGGCCAGATCCCAGACCCCAGATAGACGCGATTTGCGTATTCGTGATATGTCCCGGGTATGGCTTTCAAGCTTTGGGAATTCACTCGGACTCGGATAGGTGTTGGATGTTTTGGATTGGGTGGATGTGTGCGATTGGGTGGGTTGGGTGTATGTGTGCGATTGGGTGGATGGGGGTATGGCCGGTTTGAGGAGCTCCACCTCGGAGATATGGTTAGTTTCGAGTCGATCTGGTGGTTTTGGTTTGTTAGAGGGTCGTAGCTGATTGGGGTGCTTTGTTTTTGAAGGGAAGCTGTAAAGTGGCTCGGATGCGTTTGATTGGGCGCGTTGAACAGATGGACTTGTTGATGATTTACTTTCTGAGCGTCTGCTTGGATTTTTTAGACGTTCATCTTTTTTTTTTTCGGCTCTTTTTATCTTGTCTCTTTTCACCTTCGCATTCATCTTTCATCTGTCGTCTCCCCCCCATTTTTATTTCTTTTATTTAGAACTAACTCTCCTCTCCCCTCTCCTCTAGCCCAAGACCACCAACAGCCACTACTGGTGAAGACCACGATTCGACGCAGGAGTCGCCTGGGAGTGCGACTGGGCCTTCGGGGGCTTGATTGGTTGATCGGTTGATCGGGCTAGTGAGTGAGTTTTTGATTGAGGATTTTGGGTTGGGTTTTGGTTTGAGTGTTGGGACGGCGGCTTTTGCTAGGAGGGGTTGGGAGCAGTGGTGCACTCGACATTTGGTCGTATCTGAGCTTGGACGAGATGTGTTTGGCAGAACTTGTTGGTTGGACTAGCGTTTGACCCGAGGCATGATTTTTGGGAGTTGTGACGGATTCCAAACTATGATATGTCTTATGCTCATGAGTGCATGAGGCGCTGGGCGTCTTGTGCGGGTGGGGATGTAGATGGAGATTGGGATTGTGATTGCGACTGCGTCTGCGTCTGGGATTGGATGATATCGGCCTTGTACTCTGTACTGACTACTCTGTCTATTTGTTTTCCGTTTTAGTGATCGCTCAACTCAACAGTCGACAGTTTACTATAACCTCGACAACGTTTGACGCCAGTCGCACTGGCGCAGGAGTGTCCTGTGTCTCCGTCTCCGTCTTCGTCTACGAACGATTGCGCCTTCGGGCGCTTTGAGTTCGGTTTCTTTGTTTCTCTGTTTGTTGGATTTCTAGACTTCTGGGAGTTTTAGGAAGGAATTGAGGTTGAGGTTGGATTTGAGGTTGGAGGCTAGAATGGTGGAGGTCGTCAAGACGCCAAGACGCGACTCGTCTTTCTTCTGTTGTTCCTTTCTGTTCTTTTTCTCTGCTTTCTATCTCGCACCATCCGCATCCACAACTTATCGGTCAATCACAATATCAACCCATCGAAACTATCCACCAACCGGCATCCCACCAACTACATCTACATATTCGGATATCCTATCAAGCTCACGTTTTCGGTTTTTCAGTTCGCACGTAGTTTTGACAATGCTGTCTTTTTTCTTACTCCTCTTCTTCCGCTTCTCTCTCTCTACTTCATCCATTCATCTCTCGCTCTACTTCATCTCTACCCATCTTCATTCGTCTCTATTCGTTTCAAGATCTCAAGATCTCAATATCTCATCATATACAGGTTCTCAGGAATAGGAATGTACTACCATTTCAATGTTCAGTATTCAATAATCAATAGTCAATTTCGGAAGCTCGTTATCCTCACTTCATCTTGGACACTTTAGAAGATGCGTATGAGTACTTCAACTTCAACTTCATGGGCTTGGCTACACGCCATGTACGAACGTTTGCATGTTTTGAGTGGGCTGACAGTGACAGAGTCAGAGCGCGCTTCATTTTTCGCTCTTGGACTGACTGCATGGTGATTTAATGTAGACTGCCAAGACTCGCCGGGCTTTGGGTGTACGACTGCGTCTTCAACCTTCAACCTTCAAGTTCGGGGGTTTGATGAATTACATTTTGCCTAACCGAGTTGTTAATTAGTTTGGGGCAGGGAGGCGGGTGGGGGTGGTATACTCTATATATGGGCGCCTGGGAAAATGATGGCGTTATATGGAGGCTTGTGAGTTGGGTGCTTGGTGGTTGGTAAATTTGGTGCTGGTGGGAGGTAGCAGTCACGGTTGACAAATTGACTGTGGCGGACATGCGTACGAGCGCTAAATGTTTGGCCTGTGAGCGCTTAATCAGGGACGGACCGGGGATTGGGAGATGATTCGTATTTACTCGTATATTTGGACTCTGTATTGGCTATGCTTTGTTTTGCTTTAAGTTTCAGTCAATGGTCGACGGCCTATAGGTCAAATTCGTGCTGATTTGCCATTAACTGGCAACTCATCACCTTCACTCTTTCAGCTTCAGCTTCTCCTGATTCAATATTAAGTATTCAATATTCAATTTCGGAAACTCATCTTCCGAAACTTCAGCTCTTTAATTATCTAGTACATTGGGTTTTATCTTATTGGGTCACAATTCAGAACTGTGATACCGTTTCCCAGCTCGGCGACTTCTCAGGCTCTTCTCTTATCGCTTGGCATACACAGGCATGCTCATCCTCCGAAACTTGAGTTGGTACGTCGGGTTTTATCTTCTTGGGGTCACAATGCAGAACTGTGATCTTGTTCCCTAGTTCGGCGACTTCTCTTCTTTCAAATCACTTCGTATCAGTTATAAACAGGCACGGCTTATCTTCACCTACATCTTCCGACTCCAGCTATTGTGACCACCGCGGGTTTTCACCGAGTCAGTTGTGCCTTGTCCGATCAATTTTCCAAGCTTCGCCGATGCTCCAGGAAACGAAGAACTCAGCGATCACAGTATTATTACGCTCAAGTACTTTCACAATTCGAACATCTTGCAAATAGCCACTTTTTTCGGTCATTGGTCAACTTGCCCATAGCCTTCCTTATGGTATCATCAAGATAATAACACTCGTTGTATTTTGCTTTTATCGAAACAAACTAGTGAGTTACTTACAAGAGGAAATTATTCCCCATCACGTGCACAAGCGCTTCAAGTGATGTCGTGAAATTTGTGAAAGCCTAGTTTCAAACACTCTCTGCTCCATCACCTCAACATCGTTGTCGCGGCGTGTTTTTCTTACACCCGGGACGAAGATTTCACGTTCTTCAACGAGATTGGTACATACATAATGAAGCCCAAACAGCATCATTCGACCTTTCCTACCCATTAAAGCCTGAAGAATCATGAAATTCACCGGCTTCACGGGCACATACCAAGTATAGGCTGCCGCCGAGTCCGTTTCAGCCACTCGAGTATGCACAATGCAGCTCCTAAACCTTGCGCTTGCGTTTAGTGTTTAGATGACACGAGGCCGTCTCAGTGGATCCCTTAAAGGAAGAGAAGCTAGCGTGAAAGTCCGTTAACTGTCAATGAATTCGATCCCTCATATGTCTGTGCTGGAACACTCGACGAACGAAGGCTCCTCAACTGGTTCCTGGAACATGGACAATTCTCCCTCCGTGGCTTCTCCACTGCAAAACCGCAGTTTGGAGTACTTTGCAACTGCTATTTCACAAGCCTGGCAGCGCCTGAGCTTCGCTTGCTACTCTTTATACCCCCCAACCATGGAGAAACTACGATCGCGTGCTAGTTCGTTCAAAGTCGCGGACTTAACCAGCGTACCAGTATTACTCCCGGTTGTCTGGTCATGCCTATGCGTAGCACTTGGCCGACATTTCCAGGGCTTACCGTACGCCATCCTCAGTAGCATCTTCACCGCCGTGCTGTACGCATGCGCACTCTCATCGCCAATTCGCCCATTCCTCTTATCGACAAGCCCGATTATTTTATCGTTGTGGACGACATTTTTTACGCTGCCAATCTCCATATTCTTCCAACCCGCCAACCTCTCGCATCCATTACTTTCGCTTGCCCTGTGGTATTTGGGCCCCAAAGGCGCTCTACAGTACTACGCAGGAGTAGCTGGCTACACCAACCTCGTGGGCACCACCCTCCTAATCGCGTGTTCGGCACCGGCAGAGCACCACTCATCGCATCTGACAAACATGGGCGCCTATACCGGTCTAAACGCAGGTGTTCAATTATTCATCCTGTCACTCTATTTCCCTCAGCACAAATCAATCGGGATTCCGTATACTTTCATTTGTGGGTATGCAGCATTACGAGATCCATTTGGGTTTGTATTGGGGATAATGGCGGCTGTGAATACCTGTTCGTACTTCTTGCCCAAGATACACTCAGATTCGGAGTCGGAGAGGCGAAATGATGTTTCACCTTCATCGGGACCGGCGGCAGTGTCACGTTTGGGAGTAAATTTGGGGTACTTGGAAGAGCAGGGGTATTGGGCGTTTCCGGATGTTCCATCGCCTCCTGGTGGCCTTGCTTTCCGCGATAAGCAAACTACTGATAGGAAGCGTGTGTTAAGCAACTTCGGAGCCTTGAATGTGGGTCAACCGAATTTGAGTGGGGTCGTACCATCTGTTTTGGTCACACAACCTTCTGTTGAAGAGAATGTTGATGGTCTACAGCGTGGTAGCGAAACTCAGCATCTGGTGGCCGCATCGGGAGCGGATTCTTCTCCTGAGCGTTCGTCTGAGACGTATGGGGTCTCCTCTTCAACTGAACGACGGGGATCCGTGGAGAGACGAAAGAGCGTCGCAGGTCCCCGACAACCTCATCAGAAAGGACCCCCCTCGAGCAGACCCAACTCTTTCTTCCGTCCTTTACCTCAGCCAGGGTCCACCTCGAAACGGCCACCATCCATCACTGGCATCCCTTCCGACTCCTCCAAGCCTCCTCAACGACCCCCTCGTTCTCAGAGGCCAGGACGCCCGTCGAGCTTCATCTCTCCAGAAACGCCTCATATCTCACAGGTGCTGACCTCAATGGTAGAGACAAACGTGATTCGATGGGATGATAGGTACCTCCAAGTTCTCCACCGTCTCGGAGAATCCTCTAGTAGATCCACGTACGAGGTCAAAGATCATAGATCTGCGATGGTCTACGTGAGGAAAACATATTACCCTCGTCAAACTTCGTGCGATCATATCAAATTGGCGCTCTCAACGCTCAAGAGCAGTCAAGATCAAGCAGAGGAGAATCTGAATGTTCTTCGCTGTCACGGAGTTTATCTGACGGATGGTCCAGAGAAAGGTGTTCGGGCAGTTTTCGAATATTGTGAAGGAGGAAGTTTACAGTCGATTGGAAGAGTTATTGCTCAGCGAGGTGGATTTATTGGAGAAAAGGTCGCAGCTCGACTGGCGGAAGGTGTAAGTGCCTTTTTTTGGCTCATGAATGGCGATGAAGTTGTACTAATATCATTCGTCGTAGATGCTTCAAGGCCTCCATTACCTGAGCAGCTTGAGAATGGTTCACTTCAATATCCAGCCAAGCAACGTCCTCATATCTCGTTCCGGTATCGTCAAGCTGAGCGAACCTGAAATTCCCGGAGAAGGTGCTGCCGCCCTGACTGATCGCTTCGCCAACTCTGTTCGTTATGCATCGGTAAGTAATCGCCAGCTGCATTTTCTTTCATGAAGTTGATGGAAAAATATCCACGCAGCCCGAGAGGATTCGCGGTCACCCGGCCAACATCTACAAGAGTGATATTTGGGCTATGGGCATCACGTTGCTTGAGCTTGTTCAAAATCGCTACCCATACCCCGAAGATTTAGAAACTGTCCAGCTTATGGTGCGGATTGTCGAGGGCCATGTAAGTAGCGGGATATCACACTCAATCCTATCTTCTTACCTGTCATCTCTCGTAGCCTCCAATGCTTCAAGATAGGACCGAAGTGATATGGGGCAATAGGATGAAAGAATTCTTCAGACAGACGTACGTTTTGTGTAACTTACACGGGGCATAGATCTAATGTTTTGGCATTTCTCCTTTTATAGACTTTCCGCTGATGAAGTTCAGCGTCCGATTGCATGGGAACTACTGGCACACCCTTGGATAACCGGTGCCATGCAGCAAAATGTTTCGATGGAAAGATGGATTGCTGAAGTTCGTGGATGGCCTCTGAGGAGGTGATAACCAGCGAAACAGAAACAAAGCTGGTCGTCTACGTCAATTTCGCCGTAACTTATTGGGTTTCACTGGCTACGTATTTATTTGCTCACAACTCGTATGCATGTACTTGTACTGTGACTGTCGATACAATACTGGGATACCGCTGGAAACTTGAATAGCTTGATTACTGTTTAACGTTGCAATATATTATTTTGCTATTGTTCTTGGGCAACCTGCGTCTCCTTAGTCTGTGTTTTCGAATTCCCGGTAAAGCAAGGTATCGGGTGTTTTCTCTACGACGTTACCTCAACGAAAACGAGGTGGAGAAGCTTATCGCGTCTCCATAAGGGAATGGGACAGACAGTATCTCCAAATAGCTTTTCATGTCGTGTTTACCATTCTATTATATGACAGCTTTGAGTATATAATGAAAAATTCTACCCTACGACTTGGCACGAGTACTGAGTTTACCTACAAGAGCTAGGCGCCCAAAGAGTTCAGGGGTCTGTCATGTGATCGCGGGGCGCACGCAAAGCGCCCTCGAACACAACGGTAACTTCAACTTGAGTTCACCATGTTTGTCACCGTGTTTCCTCAGGTAAGGGGTCATTTTTCAGTTTTACTTTTATCTAAAGTCAAGAATTACTCTGCAGGCTCATTGCTGGTCACCTTTGCAGCGTAATGCTACGTCAGAGTCTTTTTAGCCCTAGGACTCGTTTTCGTCCAACCTCAAACCAGCGGACAGCTTACTATGCAAGAGACTTTACATCCACATGCAGGCGCTCGTTGGTGCGCCAAAAATTGTCCTTTTCCCTTGCGTTTTCTGACGAATCTGACTTAAAGCTTCCGGGCCAAACCTATGGCAAACTGATCAGGACGTTAGACCCCTCGAAGATGGTCAAGGCAAACCAGGCCTTAATGGACCTTTCTGGCCTAAAACAGCCTGTTGTTCATGTGGCTAGGTACCCCGACAGTATACTTAAGCCACCCCTCTACTTCGTCAAGGACAAAATTAGCAAGCCCATACCGTTCCCTCCAGACACCCGTGGAGTCTTCTATTTTCACCACAATCCTGCCTACCCGATTCTCTCTGGTGGCATCCGATTTCGAATTTGCGAGACACAAGCCAAATTTACTCTAGGACGTGACCTACAACTTCCAGGTGGCCTTGGCTTGCCGTGGGAGATGCCTCTGCTATCGTTTCATGGGGAGAAAACACAACCCGTCCGAGATTTATTGGTTCGAGACGGTCTGGTTGAGCCGGAGGTACTCAAAGATGTGCAGAAAATCAAATTTAGAGGTTTGCGATCGCTTTATGGTGTGAAAATCTTCTTCCTTGGACAACCGGTGATCATGGACTTCGCGCGGAATGGATTCAAACTCTCATTCGTAACCAGAAAGGGCGTCATACCAGTCAAGATCAACCGATTGTTCGCTGAGTATCGCAAGTGCGAGAGCCCATTCGAAGGTGAGCTATGTTCTTGTTAATGACAATTACACGAGACGACCTGAAACATATTTTGGAAGGCATAGCGAAGGTTCGATTGGAGCCGCATCCACAAACGAAAGACCCAACGTCTCTTGTTCTACGATTCGTGGAGTTTCTCACCCCCGTGACAGAGGTCAGGCGAAAACGAGATATTCCGTCGAACAGACCGCTTGAGATCATGACCACTCCTCAAGTGGGAGAGCTATATTCGAGGAAATCGGTCAGAGGCTATGGAGGAGTAGAGCCTTGGGTCTTTTCTCTGGAACATTATCTCAGCAAAAGGGACCTGAAAAAGCTTGTTTCATCCCCAGAATGGACATGGGCTCATAGGACTTCCACGTAGTTTCTTTTTCTTATCTACGTAGACAAACAGAGGTTTGATTCTCTAATTGCTACTTATAGCTACGTTACTGTAAGAGCTTCCCAACAATAACTGCGTAGGTACTCGATCGATTTTTCTTATTGATTTGAGACGTCCAATCCGTTGATTGCATGATGAATACACTGAAAGATGTGGGAGATTTCTGGAATGATTGATTGCGCATGTCGGCTCCCGACTTCCGAGTAAGGGAAATTGAAGACCTTCCTTATATGGTATTTCTCAACTTCTACCTTAATCCGTCTCGAATTTTGATGATTTCCGATGTTATACCACCATCTGAAGCATTGAATGCACCTCTTCATTTATATCATAGAGCAATTATGTCCCGAGATATCTCGCACACCCACAAATACTATTCCCAAAAATGGACAAAACGCAGAGGATTGTATTTGTGCGTGTTTGATTTTTGACTTTTCCCTTTTTCGTCATAGCAACGTGGATTGGCGGTGATGGAGTTAGACATGGATTGGTGTTGGACCACGGGAGTATATAACCGGGTGGCATATCATATCAATATTCCCCACTTCCATCCTCACATTCGTGCTTCAGAATTATCTCAAGTCCTCAATCATTCTCACTGAATTAAAGATGTCTGCGACATTCAGCACTGCACCAGTTGCTTCATCCTCCAGCATGACTGTTGAGGTTCAACAAACACTCAACGCACCAACTCCTGTTCTGACACACTCGTCAAGGACAGAATCTCCGTCTTCAAGATGGTCCAGGGAGTCCGATATGGACTTGGACTCATTCGGCTATAGCGCCATGTTTTCGCGGACACATGATAGCCGCCACGACGATCGCAGGCAAAGCCTCGCAGATGTCCCACCTGCATACGACGAGGAAGCTGCTATCCCTCTTCCAGAGTACACTCTGCACGCGCCAGAGCCTGTAACTCTCGCTATGTATCTCTTCAAATTTGGGTTTTGTAAGTTTGTCTCCTCAGACGGATTAGAATGTTTTACTCATCAACCGCTTTCTTCAGTATTCCCATTATTTTGGTTCTTTGGAGCCTTCATCCTCCTTTCGCCTCTGCGCGAGCCTCCCACCGCCTCGGATTCTGCACCTTCATGGATGCCAGAGAAAACCGAAGAAGAGCGGCAACGAATAATCGCTGATATCCGCGAAGTCGAACTCAAATGGGCACGGAGGTGCCTCTACGCTTTCCTTACCCTTACTACTCTCGCCACCACCGGAGGCATCGCCGCTTACTTGGCCCTTCGACGCTAAATCTTTTCTCGTCATCTTTTTCATATCTCGCACATGACCAGCCACAGTTGCCTGGTCCCTACGCACATTCATTGTCATTTTCGCCTTCATCACCACATCCACAATCATTCAAAATGTATCAGCACATTCGGACCTCTTCCATTCATGTTCAACACGTTCTTACGAACTTTAGCATCGTAGATAACCCTTTGCAAGGGAATTGTAGCACTATTTTTATTCTTCAATTATGGAATATATCTACGGATATTCGAGCAGAACACATGGTCCCAAAAGCAAGATGAAAAAAAAAATCAAAAGTAACCTACAGCTCACGCAATAGCGAGATATTCAAGTCCATTCCTTCACTCAAGAGCTGCTTGATCTCTTCTGCAACTTCGTTCGGTAAAGAAGAGACGGTCTCGATGTCTGCTTTCTTGAGACGAGAAGGCAACCTATAAGCATCACATCCGCTCGCCAATCTCGAATAACAGTGCATCCGCCATCTTTCAGCCACCATTTGTACCAGGAGCCCCACGCCACCCATCATCGGCCCGCGATAAAGAAAGGATTGAAGCCTTGGTAAGAGAATTGACGAAATTGATTTTGATTTTGACTGATGCAGTCGAAGAGCGTCGATGACATCTTCAGTTAAACCCATGTGTGCATCAGTTGCTTCATTTCGCATCGAAAGACCAAGATGCACAAGCGAAGGTATGCAGCGGAGGCATTCCAAGAGGTCGTTTTCATGAAACTCCTCTGTACGAATGTGAAGCCTTTGTAGGGAACATCCAGATCGTGCCACGAGTGACCCAATGCCGCTGAGATAAAATGGGCGACTAGGTCCTGTGGGAAGGCCCAGGAACTCAACATCGAGTGCTTGAAGGTTAGGGAGTGTGAGGTGGTTGAACAATGACGTTGAAGCTCCTTTGATGAGTGATAGATTGAGCAATTCCAATTCCGAATACACCAACTCGGCTGGCTTCGACGATAATAGATGCGGTAGGTAGATGCTCTCCAACCGACATTCCTTCAGATTTGTCGATCTTCGGAACACCTCGAGGCACTCCGAGAGCGTCACAAGCTGTGTCCTGAATTTGTGCAGCTGGTCCCACGGAAGGAACATGGAAGAGAAATTATGTCCCCAGAGGTCGACGTCTCGTAGGTTCGGTGTGGAAAGGAACATGTTGGGTGGTGTATTGAACGCTGATATCGTTCCTTTTGGTGGTCGAGCCAACACAGTTTTCAATATCGGAAAATGTCGTTTCTCGAGGATATGATGACATTCTTGGGGGAGGAGTGCGTCGAGGCTGAACCAATACGCGGAACGTTCCAAAAGAGTTTCGAGTATGGCGGGTAGAGAGCAATGGACAGTTTTACCATCGTTCTCTGATGCTATCTGGATATGAAGAGGAGACGACTTCGCTCGTCTGAGCCAATCGCGCAGAAGTTGTAGCTGGATTGCGCAGGTGCGGTTTGTGACATGGATGGCCACGTGGTTCCAGAGGAGAGGCGTGGACCATGCGATTTGTCGCCACTCTTTGCATATTGACCCCAGGAAGAGTGGTGTAACGGGTTTTTTCGCTGAATAGTTTGAAACACCGTCGGGCCGCTGAAGTGCCACTCGAAAGACCTCGGTGAGTATTTCCTGAGGTAGTTGAGCGATGGGCGTGAGGCTATTAATTCGGTTGTGGATCTGTAACCGTCGTTCGGCAAGGCGTCTGGCCATATTCTCGATGAAAACCATCTCAGCCTGAAGGTCGTTTAGAGTAGCCTAAAATGAAGGTATCCATCGATACGTTAGAGTAATGAAAAGCTCCACGCGCAGAGGCGAACGTACACACTCAGCAAGGGGAGGTATACAGTCGGTCCATGTTACCTGGACCGTTTCACCAAAGGACGACCGTCCACAGGCGTCGCAAATCATCTTTCCGTAAGTGGGGAGAGAGGCAATTATTTTGTCGAAGAAGGAAAGAGTTGGACTGTGGGGTAGAGAACTTAAACGACAAAGAATATAACAGTGAAACGCCACCCGGACCTGCCTTGCTCCGCTAAATGGACTCAAACTTATGCACATGTTTTCAACGTGCCAAAGGCACAAATCTCGGAGATATATTGACTGAACGATCACCCGTAGCAGGTGTCGGGATCATAATCGACTCAATGAGCACGATTCGAAGCGCCAGATAGAGCAGGTAGTTGGACCAATGACCGCAGATAAGTAAAGCAGTGCAGGGCGCAGTATAAAGAGCCAATAGTGTGTTTGAGCAACAGGTTGCGTGCACCGACTGCAGTGTGCCTGCGAGCGAATGTTACGTCCAAAAGATACTTTGCGGAGGTGGCAAAGCAATGCCAAGCATGTCCAACAAATCGGAGTCTGAAAGTGTGAGTGTCTGCATAGGGGCTTACTTGTCAAAAATAGTGAAAGCCTGGACTATAATGAGCATATCTACCTGGTTTACAAATTATGAACCTATTTCCTGCAAGCAAATTATCCCAGTCGTTGAGATGAAGATTCAGGTTCAGCCCCTATCTGACCTACACCTTCTTGAAAGATGTCACGTGAAATATCTCACAGCTATCAGGCCAACATTGTCACTGTGTCAGTGGCATGCCCTTGTTCTAAGCTTTCTACTCGACTTTAGCCTTAAATTATGGTTCGCTCTGACCCAACCTCGGGCTTTAAAATTAACTTAATCTTTTGCTAGTCCCTGCGATCTTCCACCAACCAGCCTCCTCCGAGAGTGGCCTTCACGCCTGCCTCAACATCATCCACGAACCCAGCACAAGCACCTAATCTCAATGCCTCGATGTCACCAGAGCTCGAACAAACACTTCAAACCCTTACATCTCACCGCTCTGTGCTGGGATACATGTTGATCACGAGAGGACAACAACCAAGCATAATTAGACATTCAGGTGTGGTGTTCGAAGGAGAACAAGGGAAACGCTATGCTAGTGTGGTCGCTCGGATAATAGAGAGTGTACAAACGGGTTTGGAGGAAATCAGAGGTGATGATGGGCTTAGTGCTGCTGCTGGAGAATCAGATGCGGTAAGTAGTCGATATCGACGCTCTAAACACGAAAAGCTTATGATGTTTGGAAATAGGATGATATTCGGTTTATGAGGATTCGGACAAGGAGACACGAAATCATGATTTCCCCTGGTACGCTCTCAGTATTGTCTTTCACTTCTTGCCTGAGGTTTCTATTTAATACAGATGATCGATATCTACTTGCTGTTCTCCACGATCCTGCGACGTAGTCGTTCTTGAGGTGCAGTTTTGTCTTGTTTGCTTTTGCACATGTAGTCATGCAATAGGAACTCGATTGATGCATCACTCTTTCATTGTGCTATATGGACTCAACCGAGACCCAAACGAATGACGTTAAAATACTCTAGACGTGCAAAATTTGTGTTTGGGCGTCTGGCTTGCCCAGTACAATTGAGACAACAAAGTGAGTTGCAATACACATTAAAACACAATGCGTTCTCTATGATGGACGACATAGTGAGTTGCTTTTAACATTCGATATCCGCATACTAACCCTTTGGTGTTATAGACTAACTAGAATAAAATAGAATTTATCTGTTCATCACATCAAGTTTACATCGTTCTATCTCAGTCGCTGAACCAAGCCAGGAATCCTTTGAAAGGGCCATCGGGTCCAATCTCGAAAGGATCCCACATCTGAATACAAAGATGTTAGGCAGCCTTACTCGGCATGCGTGCATAAACAACGCGGAATCGATAGTCCTATGCCAAATCTTGGCGAATATATCTGATGACTCAATCCTCTCAAACACTACTGGAGTTGCCGGTATGCCCGCTGAATACGAAGTGGCAGTCCATTTTCTGGCATTCTTGAACTTGAATCCAGGCCACGTCCTGGATTTTGTTGGCCAATTCAGTGGCATCTTCAAATCTACGAAATTTCTGAACGTGTTTATCACTGAGCAAGAAAAAATTGGTTTTATTTTATAGAAAGACGTGTCTCAATTATCTATAGGCTAACGAAAACGCGAGGAGTCCGATCTTTAATACCAAAGGCGGAGTGAATCCGGAGGGAGATCAATGCAATGGGAGGAGCCGATCCCCTATTCCATAAGGAAATACTATGGACCCATCATCAAGTATATTAAAATTTGCCTATGGAAGACTTAGGATTAGGAGGAAGTTCTGCCGACGAGCCGTCTTGTGCTAAAACGTGTCTTCTCCCCAACTCTTGTTCTTGTTTATCCAGATAGCCTGCAGCACCAGAAATATGGGCAACTCGACATACAGCTGCATGAATCTTCAGGTATCGTGGGTCTGGGAGGTCAAGGCCGAACTGTGTTGTGAATGTAACCGTTCGTGGATGCGGAAGAGAGTCAAGAGCAGCGATGCCGGGGTAAATAGTGCAAACCCTATACCTGTTTGAGAAGGGAGGCTGCTAAAACGATGGTGTTAAGAGGAGCGGCATAGAGAGTGCCGCAAATAGCTTCTTACGATTTCTTCAAGCCATAGTCTCAATTTATTAAATTCGGAATGCAGAGACGATGACATAGTGAGCCCATTCGACAGTCGGTAAGCATTGGAGCCGCTGAGTTCTTCGCAGGCGTTTATTTGACCAGACCCGCAGAGAAAAGCCTGGATGGAGCCAAAGTATATGGTCTAAGATAACTGGGTCTCAGTAATTACAAGAGGCAATCCAATAAAGAAACGAGCTCTAGGATTGTTGGACGTCTCTGGATGAAGCTCCCAATTGGCTGATGGAGGAAAAATATGGCACAAATTCGTGGTCGTATGCGGCGCGTTGGCTAGATCTCTCGCCATTGTCTCAACGTGGGGTGAGCTATAAAGGTAAGTACTATCAACAGCACCAGTGATCATACAGCGGTATTCATCGCGAAAGAGAGCCTTGAAAGGAAACAAAATCAGATCAAAGCTTGAAGTTCAAGTAAGACAACCAACTGCTACTTTGGCGGATGTATGGTCTTTCGGGGATGTTTTAATGTCAGTGGATACAGAAAAATTTTGGTCCTCGAACGAAGGTCGACTAGAAGGCTCTGACAGGTCGGGTGTTGTGCATTTGTTCATTCGGACTACCAGAAACATCAGAACATATGCAGAAGTTAGAAACATTGGCCTACATAAGCGAAATAAGTGACTTATGTAGAGCTGAGCGAGATTATTTATTTTATGGATGTCGCCTAAACAGTTCAAGATATCTCCAGAGATATAATCCCGAACGTCGTCGACTGGAGCTTCAGTGATAAGGTAGCCCAGGCAGCGTGCATACATCAAAAGTTGACTGTCGTTACCCGCCTCTTGTTCATAACAAAGGCACTGATGATATGCGTCATGGGCTGTAGGATTGATGTTAACTGCATAAGGGTTCAGAGGAAGTGGTTGGTTTCGTGGATAAAGAGGAGGGGGAGAAGCCATATAAAGTATGTAAGCGAGATGGGTTCTAATTTAGATTCCATGTCAACAGCAACACTCAAAGAGTCATTCACAGGTTTTCCCAACGGCATGCTTTGTTTTGTCCGTCCTCAGTCGTGGATATTCCGCAATTGTGTTCTTTTGAGAATCAAATCAGCTAATGTATCTCTTGGAATCTTATCTAACAGCCTGTGTGATTGACATAACGCCTGCATTACTTCAACTTGTACGTATGTACTGTGCATCTCAACCCTTTAATTTGACTCTTTTATTATTATTATTATTACTTCGAGCATAGCTGGCGAGTCACGACCTGGCCCGCACATCGTCTATGGTCAACCAATCATGGCTTGTGGAAGGATGATTTGCGGATACTTCCATTCTCTTAATATTTGATGATGATAAGCTTTATCTAGCTGGACAGGAAGATTAGTTGAAGGCTATGAGCGTTGAACTTGGCGTTGAATCTCCTCATTGACCCCTAATGACAGGTTTCCGTTCACGGGCCGCTCCCCCATTTTCTTGTTTTGGCCGAAAGAACGGCGATCAAGTTGCTCCCCAAGCAGACAGCCGACTGACCTGAGCAGCTATGTGCACCCCGTCGCTTAGATGACGTTTGCAGGCAGGCCGTGTGTATTCTTCCATTCATTCCCTTTCTCCCCCACCATTGACCGTTGAGAACATCTTTCCCATCGACCCCAAATTTTCTTGTAAATCTTAAATTTTGAATTCTCATGGCATCAAGGAATACAACATACACCGCACTCACGCCCGAGTACTCTGCGTTCGAGAACTTACCAGTGCCTCGTGGGTTGGAGCCTATAGATGAGGAACAGGAAGACGTCGAAGCTGAGGGACGAGTGTCCTATTCGGGTGAGGAACCAACAACAAAGCGCAATTGGTTTAGGGATTTGCGCAAGAGGATTTGGGTAGATTTCATCGAGAAAAATGCCGGCCTACTTTTGGTTGCGGTAGCACAGGCATTTTTCTCATTCATGAACGTGGCAGTCAAAATGCTAAACCGCTTGGACCCACCCGTGTCTGCGTTACAGGTTTGTTCTCCTGAAAACTGCTCTATAAATTGTTGCTGAACCTGCCTTATCTTAGTTGATATGGGTTCGAATGGTATGCGTTTGGCTATACTGGGACTAGCAAACTCAAAATTTGGTTCAAAGATGATCACATATGTGTGTTCTGTCTCGTACATGTAAGCATTCGACGGATCGATCTGATCTTCGCGCTCATCAGAAGTTTCATAGGTACTTCGCAGGTGTACCAAATCCCTTCTTGGGTCCCAAAGAAGTTCGACATCTTCTTTTTTTAAGAGGATTTGTAGGGTTCGTACTGTATCCAACTCAGCTAACCCCGTTTAATCACCGTGATGGTCCTGATTCATTTCAGTTTTTTTGGGCTATTCGGGGTTTACTATTCATTGCGTTACTTGTCACTGTCTGATGCGACGGTCTTAACGTTCTTGGCACCGATGTTCACGGTATTTACTGGCGCCTTTTTCCTCGGAGAAAATGTCTCAACGCGCCAAGTTTTTGCTGGCTGTAAGCTCTAGCGCCCATTAACGCTTCGATTAACCAACTCGATTTTAGTGGTCAGCTTGGTTGGTGTGGTCATGATCGCACACCCAAACTTCCTGTTTGGTTCGGCTTCAGATACACCCATCGCCATTGAGAGAGTCAATCCTATCTCAGTTTCTGCCCCCATCGTGACGCCTGCAGAGCGTTTGATGGCTGTTGGGTGGGCGTTATAGCCACGCATCACGCTTTATCGATCACTGACCCGTCTGTAGCGTGGCATTGATTGGCGTCCTTGGTGCAACTGGGGCATGTCAGTCATTCCTTCTTGTTGACTGGGCAGAGAAGCCCCGCTCATCACGCATGTTATGATTAGTCACTACGCTAAGAGCCATTGGCAAGCGAGCGCACCCCATGCATTCTCTGACGTTCTTCTCGGCTTTATGCGTCATTGTGTCTACCATTGCGTATGTTTTTCGCTATTTATTAGGGAAGGTAGCTAATTGGTAATAGTATTGTCGTGACTAAGACGCCCATCGTCGTTCCATCTCGTATGGAATGGCTGGTACTGCTATTAATGATTGGCATGTTTGGATTCATTGCTCAGGTGAGTGTTCTATCTCCGTCGGCAGGTTGATTGTTGACCAGAGATATACTGGATGTATGTAGATTTTTCTCACTATGGGATTGGCTAGAGAAACGGCTGGCAGGGGGACTATGGCAGTCTATACACAGGTGAGCATAACAACCTTCCTCAAATACTCGTCATAACATCTCTACGTTGCCCAGATTGTCTTCGCATCGATTTTGGAGCGCCTAGTTTTGCACATTGTTCCCTCGGCCCTTTCTGTGGCGGGAACAGTGTTAATTTTAGGATCGGCTCTCTATGTCGCAGTAAGTATTTGTTCTAATCATATCTGCATTAATATTCTGAAGTAATAGTGACAGGTCTCAAAGCACAGTTCACCTCCGACAAGTGGAAAAGCAAACCACGCCACTGAGCTTCAAGAACAACCTCTTCCAGGTCAAACTGAAATGGAAGAGGGGCTTCTTGCTGAGCACGATTTCGACCACAATCAGCAGCCTGTTATTGGGGTTAAATGAAATCGGCGTATCTTAAAAGTAGAGTTTATTTTCACCTTTAATCAGAAGTCAGGCCGATGCTTTAGAATGAAGAAAGATGCAGTCGATGGCTCGGGTTTCGAAGAGTAAATGAGTCAGAAAAGCGCACTTTTAACGCATCTGTTTCTTTAATCTAAGTATATCTATAGTCAGAATCTATCCTTTGCGTCGTCGGGACCAAAAGAGTACCATGCTTCCGAGTACGGCTGTGGCGTTGCTCTATCTATAGAAACTTGCTAGCTATAACAGGAAGTTACGGATCATAGAGCCCATTTCCGATCAGCTGTGCAAAGTCCCGATATCGGTTCGCCGAGCTTTCTGGGTATTCAAGTGGACGGAGATGTTGTAAAAACAAAACATAAAAACATACCCGGAGTAAAACATCTTCCGTATGTATGTTTTATCGGCATGCTGCGAGGCCATGCACTTGGGCGCCTGCATGTACAGCAGCATACTGGAAACTCTACACAGGTAACAAGGCAAATGATCAACCAAGACGACGATTCGACTGAGTAGTACTCTTGTGTGAGTCATCATCAGCTATACAGCGCAATGTGGTCTCGCTGTAGACACTCGGCCGGGTCAAGGGTATAAAGAGCACGACCGTTCCCTTTCATCCTTCAGAGCTGGTCTCTCTCACCACCCTCAAAAAAAATTCTCTGTGAGCCTCCACTTACGATGAGTTGATATCTAGCTAATAATATACAAAGGTTCCTAAAAATATACACCAAAAATCGAAACTCTACGATCCAGAAGCATCCAAGAACGACATTGGCGTGTTCCAGTCCCCCCACGAAAAAAAATAAAAAAATAAAAACCAATTCATTGATATCATTCGAGGAGTATTACGCCTACGATTCCATCTCTGTATATGTGAGTTCAGGAGCTTTTATTATGTTCAATATATGCAGGACTGACCGGTATTACAGTACACCTCAATGTGCCCTTCCAGAATCGGCTGACTCCCGTTGTAGCATAGTTTGTAACATAGGTTCTCTCATGTGTATCGTAAATCTCCCAGAATTTCGGACTGTATTAGTGACTTACTTCAACACTGTATTTTTGTACATCATAGATCTTTAGAGGATACACTCGAATATACCGGACATCGCGCTGAAGTGGTGCGTGTCCAATATGCTTCGCCACTTATCATTTCGGTATTGCATAATACGAGCAAATGTGGCAAAAACACACAAGCATACCCATACAGAAGCATAAAAATGTTGAGCAGATACCGATAAGTTAGGCCACTAATACCCGGTGGAAACTAGTACTGTCCAAAATCACCCATTCTGTTAGCCCACGAGCGTTCCTTCAGCGTGTATTTGACACAAATGCATGGCACGGCGACAGAAACCCAATTTCCAAGACTTATGATTTCGGATACTCTCCTAGATCCCGATCCACATGCCTTCCCCTCCGCTATCTGTTTTATCGTCGCCTTCTCCACCAGTATCAACGTCCGACCCGGAACTTGAGCTCTCGCCTTCGGCCTTCGCTTTTCCTTTTGACTTGGGGATGGCACCCTCTACATCTGGATCACCTTGGAACCATACCTTCCCTTTTGGTAAGATTATCGTGCGGAGAGTTGGGCATGCACGATGCCACTGCTTCGCAATCCTCGACTCGTCCACAGGATTAGATTCGTCAGCTGGGGCAGCCGCCATAAATGTGATGTACTGCAATAATAACTCATAATCAACACAAAATACAGAACAGCTGGTCAATGCGAACCTTCAAGCATCTGAAGTAGCCCAAAACACGCTCGCCAACACCTTCGAGCATCTGGACATCGTAATCTGTCATAAGCATGACCAGATGCAGCGCCTCTAACTCCTCGCCAAACCGCTTGCCAAGTTCTTCGAACAAGAAGGCAGGTGCGCCAGGGTCAAACGAGATGACGCTTAACCTCTTGAGTGGTTTTGAGGCCGTCGAGAGAGCCTCGAGAGCGGGGAGTGAAAGCCCGGGGAATAGAGGAATAGAAGCGACCTGGACGGGTCGGTCTGAGAGTACTGTGTGAATAGTTGAAGGGCCAGCGTGGATTGCGTTGAAAGACCGGAGTCGAGGAAGAGACTCTTGCGAGAGTGTGAAAGTGAGAATATCACTGCTGGGAGGAGAAGTTGTTCCTGCCCCAACGCCAATGGCAGCTGCTGCTGGAGGTGGGACACCACCGCCGGCAGCTCCGCTTAGCAAGGTCCAAAACATCCATCCACTCTCGCTTTGGAACCCTCGAAGGGTCAACTCTTCGATTTCTTCTTGTGTTTCCAGGAATTCGGCGAGGGGTCGATGGCAGTGCATGCTCGTTGTGAGTTGCTTGAGCTTGAAAGAGCATCCTTCAAAAATCCAGGTCGGAGAATGCGTTTTGGGAAGGTCGATGGAGAGCGAAGAAAGTGATGTCATGAGTCGTAGAGCGTTGGATAAAAGAATGTAGAATGAACGGGTGAAGGACGGAGGTGATTGGGAAGAAGAGGATCCTGGTTTTGGTTTGCGGCCACTGGTCAACGACACGTTCAAATCAAGAGATCTGATTAAGCCAGGGAGGACGTTGTGCTTCCGCCCCGCACGAGCGCTCAGGACAATTTGCTGCAAAAACTTGATGCAGGCTACTGGCGCATCAATCGTCACGGTATGGTAAAACCTTCTTCTTGCGATAGGGTATAAAACAGTATTGGCCAACATCACCGGGTACAAGTGTTTCGGCGCCAAGAGGAAGAGTATGCTGTCAATGATTTCGACAGGAATCCGAGGCCGACTCGTTGGTGGGCGAATGATAGCTTTGAGTTTCATGTCGGCCTTCCGTAGGTCGGACTCCAGGCCTAAACTTGAGTGTGAAGTTGAATTCGAGCTCGAGCCCGAACGCGAGTTGAAGAATCCGCTGCTATCCCAATCAGAATCGGTGTCCAAGCGAGGACGTTTGCTGGCTCTTGAGCTTTGGCCCGATGATGGATACACTGAAGAAGTTCCAAAAGAGCTAGCGGACCTAGATCCATAATCTGAACTCAGTCCCGAAGAAGACACGGGGACTGAATCTGGGGACTGAATCGAGCCTGAGCCCGATCCAGAGTGGCTGGACAGGCTTGAGCTCGACGTATGCGCAGACTCTGAGGCCGAATCTGAAGCAAAACCTGACGAGGAACTTCTCGTTGCTTGGCTATCGCTTCTACTATAGTCTTCTCGTGTTTTTCCCTTTTCAGTGTCCCTACCCCTCTCGACTGACGCCAGCATTTCGTCTGCTGTTGCGATCAGCTCTGGTGGATGTGTATTGACAAGTGCTTCGAGTTTACTGTTGGCTGAACATACGAGATCATTGGTCCGTTCCGCGAATTCCATGAGAGTGTTATGGAGATCGTCGACCTCTGGAACAGCAGCCATTGTCAACGTCCAAGTCAAGCTTGGGAGTTGTGGAAATAAACTCCACCTTACAAAGAGCAGCGGCCCGGATTGATCACGTCTACCTCTCAGAATATGCCAGAACTTCTTCAAAAAACGAACATTCAAATAGTAAATGCATCTAGGTATATTATGCAGCTATGTCCGTAACAATCCGTTGAGATTCGTAGTGAATCAAATAACTTGACAGTAATTATCCATAAAATAATGTCACCCAACCCATCCGGGTCTTGGAAGCGCTTTTTACTCGACTTTGCCTACCTCGGCAGCCTTCTCAGCTCGAATACCTTCAGCCTCAACTTCAGCCATTAGCTTCGCCTCCATAGCTTTGACTTGCTCTTTACTGGCGTTCTTCATGGCGTTCTTGGATGCTTGAATCTTAGCACGATATTCTTGATACTTTTTGTCGGTACCGCAGATTCTGTCCCACCAACGGAAAGAGGTGGAATAGTTATTGACGAAAGCCATGTGATGGAAATCGTGATGCTCGGCACCAGACCAGAAGGGGATGATATTGTGTAATGACCAAGGGAAGTCTAAACACAATAACGTTAGGACGGCTTGAAAGAGAGAGAAAAAGGTACAACGACGAACCATATCCGCTGTGGGCATCGATGGCCTGGAAGAGCCGTAATGTGATCCAAAGGTAGACGGTAACGATGTGCAGTTGGGTGAAGAAGCAAGCCAGCAGAGGACCGCAGATTGTACCAGCTCCGAGAATGAAGACTTCCGCGGGGTGAGCGTACTCAGCGGCGAGGCCAAAGGGAGCCGAGTATTTGTGGTGAATCTTATGAATATGCTTGTAGAGAGGTCCAATGTGGAGAGCCTGATGGGCTGTACGAAAAATTGTATCAACACCAGATTTCTGAGACAATGGAAATACACATACCACAAAAGTGGAAGAAATCCTCAAAGACGAAGAAGAAGAGAAGTTGGGGGATCATAGTTTTCACAGTAGGGAAGGGCACATGGTATGTGTGCATTCCCAGACCTTCCGCAGTGGGATGGAATAACCAGATCTAGGAATGGTAAATTAGAATACAAGGCGTCAGCAGTAACGAGCGAATTGACATACCAAAGGTAGTTCAACTGTGAAATGAGTGAACAGCACTTGCTTCGTGCACTCCCATTGCTCTGCGGCGGAGGGGACTTTGCCAGCTTGCAGCTTCCACTTGCGGAAGTAGGGCATAGAGTCAATGATTATCCAAGGCACACATCGGCCAAAGTAAACAAGCTATTCCGGGCAAGAGCAGGATCAGACACCAATTTTTATTTTATTTGGAGATAGAGGGGGAAATAATTGCTGCAAGCGAAGCGCCAGCGAGAACGTAACGCGGATGTCGCGGAATCCAGTGAAGCAAGAACCATAATTAAATAAAACGTACCTCATGCATTAGGAAACTCATAAGACCCGTCGCGATAATAGGGTTGCCTACCCACACGTACCAAGCAACCCATTGTTGCTCAAGCCATGAAAGAGACGAAAAGTCGGTCCCAGTGTAGGCGTCGATAAACGACGATGCAACAGCCGCCGTTGAATTATGGAAGCTCATTTCCAAAAGGTGTTCCTTGGTAAAATGTTGCACTGTCCACGTCGTACAAAGTCACAGAAGTAAAATACTTCGACCACTGGGAATTGTACTCTCGACGAAGAGGTTCACGTCGATGTCCCAATTGAAGTTGGAGTTGGTAGTCAAGGAAGGGGAAAAGTCAGAGGTGCGAAAAACCTATGTAAAAGAACGAATGTTCAACGACGATGGTTGTGGACAAGTTTATATACAAAACCCAGAACGGCACCACTTTCGAATTTTTCGAAAATAAATTTACCAAATGGCGTGAGACTAGATTCTAAACTATTTTTAGTAGCAGTGAGACACGTGAGAGTGCCGTAAATCAATTAGCGAAGATCCCGACAAGCGCTCGACCAGACGAGGCGCGGGCTGGCAAACGTCGGCACCGTAGGGCCAGGTCATATCACTGACGCCAAAGAAGATTACTCAAATTTGAGTCTAGCTCTACCAGAAGCTGGAAATCTATTACACTAAGATTACTTGGTCGCGAATGCAAGTGGTTACAGACAACAAGATCAAGAGATTATACTAAAAACAGGTAGCTAGTATCAAGTGACGGTATGTTGAGCCGTAAGCTCATCTTTATCTGCACTTTCAATACTTCGAGAATTGGTTTGTTCCTTTTCATTAATGTTCGCTTCATTGTGAATGTCCAGCTGAGAATGTCGCTCAAAAGACGTGTCATCTCCGTCGGTTTTGTTTCTGGAAGCCATCAACCTGCGCCTGTAAAAGTTCGGTTGAATACATAGCAAACACAAAGAAGGAATTTGACGTACACCCAAGGAGGCGTGATTCCACCGGGAGGAATAACCCATTCTTCGGCAAGCTCGTAGTCGGCGGGAACTAATCTTCCACCGGAGACTTTCTTGAGGATAAGCGGGATACCGTTGAGGAGGATATAGCTCAAGATTCCGGCGATGACGCCATACGCGATGCTAGATAGAAATAAGAAACAGTCAAGTTTATTAAAGAATGATACGCACTTGTAAGTCAGGGGGATGATGATAATCGTCAAAAACGCGGGTACTGCATCACCGATGTAGTTCCAGTTGATACCAGTCACACTAAATTATGATCAACATTGGTAGAGCGATTGTAAGAGGTTGATTGACATACTTGCGGATCATCAAAGACCCAACTATTGTCAAAGCACCTCCAGTGGCCCACGACGGAATCGAGGCAAAAATAGGCGCGAAAAATACAGATACGAAGAACATCACTCCAACTGTCATGGCAGTTATACCGGTCTTGCCACCCTCTACAGATTTGATCAAGCCAGTTAACTCAAGAAAGTTATAATAAACATGAAGGGACGCACCACTAATACCGGTCGCAGACTCAATGTAAGCAGTAACGGGACTGACACCCATTAAGGCACCCATGCTGATTGAGAACGCATCCACGCAGTAAGCAAATGTGGAGCCTTCAAAGTCAAAGGTAACTGGATCGCGCAGACCAGCGAACTTGGCCATGGAGTAGAGCGTCCTAATCATGGTATCAGTATCACACGAAAATCCAACATGCTGATGAACGGCACCCTGTCGTATCTGTGTAACCAACATTGTCAGTTGTGGCAAATATGACGTGGAGTTATACATACCAAGAATATCGACGTAGAGGAAGGTGATAAGAGCGTACCATACTCTTCCGTTGCCATAGTTGTACTAAAAGGTCCACAGGGCGAACAGTCAATATGGGCTAATCAATAAATGATGTGAGTCACTCACGTCGAGGGCATTTCCGACTCTTTTCAGTTTGTGGAAGTTCACGACCTGTTTGAAGTAGTCGAAAAGAGCATCTCCGGTTTCTGTATGAGGAAAATATGTAACGGGTGTAGGGCGAGGCCAGGAGATGATAGAAGTGAGGAGGATTCCGATCAGAATTGCACCGCGAACTCGATACATCATGAGAACCAATGTGAAAATGCTTTATTTCAATTTGGTTACCTAGGAAGCTCTGGGGAAGAAAAAAGTGCGTACCCTCCCGTGAAGATGCCAAGCCACATTGTTGGACTCCGAAGTACGCCTGAAGCGCAGTAATTAGGTAGATTATCCTTGAAGTCTACATTTGTGGACACGCTAGTCAGATTTGAGCAGGTACTATGTTCAAAAAAGAACGTACGATCAGCAGTGCAGCCGCCCAAACCAACAAAGTTTACAGTGTCACCACCAATGACGCCGAGACCATTTGCAGCTGGAATAAGATAAAGACATCAGCAATGCTGATTGGGTGCCACCGAAGCTAAAAAAGAGTCACTAACACAAGCCGATAAATCTGTCAAGATAAGAGTTGTCAAAATCAAATTCGGTAGACCCAAATATCCGGACACCCGGGATAGGAAAAGTGAACACATACGCAATGAAGAGACCAATGCCAGCACCAACCGCCAGCACGAGGGATTGTGGCATGATGCGGACGAGCCATTGACGAAGCCCAATGATTGAGAGGAAAAGAAAAATCCATCTAGAGAGTGACGATATTTGATAAGGAGGCACAACATCAGCAAAATCACAGGCACTTTCCCTTTTCGGTTTAGCACTTTTTCGAAGTGATTGTCACTTTTAAGCACATTTATCAACACTTTTCAAACTT
>MU157838.1:0-42154 GCA_015657495.1 Crepidotus variabilis | reverse complement strand
TTGTCTCGCTTTTTAGACCTTTTCGTCTTTTAAAAGTATCTCGGGTCCCTGAAAAGCACCTTTTTCGGTACGATGGCCTGGGTTATAAAAGCGGCCAGGTACTTTCAGCTTTTCATCACTTTTCATCACTTTTCGTCTTACAAAAGTGCCGAAAAGCTCCGAAAAGTGAGCCTGTCATTCTACTGATGAACTGTCAACGTTTATCAAGTACTTCAAGTAAAATGACCACTGACCCCTCCAGGAACACAGCTGCCAATGCTTCACGATAAGTTATCATGCCCTTGCTCCCATGAAATCCGACAACAGAGTAAGCAAACTAAAAGGGGAGAAATGAAGCGGGTCAAAAGCCGCAGAAACTCTAAGATGTCAAGATAAGAACACGAACGTAAGCATTGAGACCCAGTCCTGGAGCCAGTCCGACAGGAAGATTGGCGAGGAGGCCCATGAGGAAAGAGGATAGAGCAGAGATGGCAGCGGTAGAGGTGATAAGGTCCTGTCGAACTTCGCTGACGCAGAGCAGGTAGTCGTTGTCAGTTACGCAGAGGTCTTCGCTTGTGCAGACGCATGGTCCACCAGAGTCAGAGAGAATTGAGGCGTTGACTGATATCTAAGGACATTTTACATCGTGTCACAAACGCTTTCAAGTGTTGCTTACAATGTAAGCCATGGCAGCCTGTGAGGTCTATAGTCAGCAATGTTCCACAAATAGTCCAAGGGGCCTCACCCAGGTCGTCAGACCAGCGCGAAGTTCAATCTACTCAAGTTAGTCTACGTCGGTGTAGGTGCAATTTTTTTTGGCACATACAGTGAACCGTGAACCCGCTCGCTCTTTGGTGGCGCCAGATCCTTCAAGGCCGAACCATCGGCCTACGAATGAGCGCGCGACCTGTATGGGTACACATGTCAGTTCAAAGTTGGATATGGAGTAATGGTCGATAATTTCGAGACATACCGCGTCGTTGAGCCTCACAATAATCGACATGGAGGTCTCCTCCTAATGGTAGCAGTTCCAATGGTGGACGTGCAAGAAAGCGGGACAAAAAATAGAGCTTTCCGCCTGGGGCTCGATTACCGAGATATTTATACTCAGGGACTCCATTCGAACCTTGCATCTAAGCTGCTGACATGTTCAACGCGCTTTAGATAGTGAGATTAGGCAACAAACGCTGGCCAACGAGAACGATAGGCCCTCAGCTTGTTTGCTTAAAATTTGAATTCTTAGCAACTCGAAGAATTGTTTGGATATGAGGAGACTCCTGCTTTGACTTGAAACTTAAAGAGAGAAGATGCCCTGGTAATGGGTATCTCGGCTGGATTCGGAAGTTGTAACACAGAGATAAGAAAATGTCAAACGTCTGGCGGCCACATGTAACTGAATCATGACCTGTGGCTGTGTTATTTGCCAGCGCTTCTTTCCTGCCATCGGCCTTCAAGCTGCTTCATGTTGTCTTAACCTTTGCGAAATCTTGATTCAAATTTCTCTCTCGCTCGTATGCCATATCTTTGAGAGTCGGCTTCACCTGGGGCCCAATGAACACAAGTTTATCATTCAATTTACTGCGCCGAATATCAACTTGCAATCGTGAGACTGATCCCATATCCGGAGTGTGGACAATGGCACTTAAATGCCTTGCTGTTGCCCCCGCCCTCAATCGACTACAATAATCGTTTCATTTCTGCTTTTTTCTAGACCTCAGCGGCTTGTTCACTGTCGCCGTAACAGGTTTCCCTATAACAGAACAGGAAATACGGCAACTCATGTAGTTATTGCCACATCTTGGTCCGTAAACATTTGCTCATCGTCACTGGGTAAACTTTAGCTTCATTCTTGCTCAAAGTGCTCCTTCATTCTCAACCCTCGACGACGATCCGAAAATTGTCCAACGGTCATCTCTTACTCTCGTCTCAGAGGTAGACTGTTAACACCATGGCGTCTTCTGGGAGCTTGCGAGGAAAGCTAGCCCTGATCACCGGATGCTCGTACGTTCCCATTCCATTCATTGCCATACATTTGACTCATCTCGGGACTTCATGCTCAAAGGGGGGGGATAGGCAGTGCAACCGCTCGCGTATTAGGAAAACAGGGATGCGCCATCGCTGTTCACTACAACTCAGCTACCACCAAAGCCAAAGCACTTGTTTCCGAGCTGAAAGCGCTCGGTGTTAAAGCTGAAGCCTTTCAAGCGGATCTATCTGATTATTCAAATGTTCATCGACTACATGAACAGGTAGTTGAGAAAATGGGGCATCCGAATGTGCTATTTAACAATTCGGCAATTGCGAATAATGCAATTGGTATTACCGGAGATATTGAGAAAATCAGTGTAGAGGAATTTGAGAATACGTGGAGAGTGAACACTGGATCCAGCTTCTTGGTATGTTTTATATTTGGCTGGTTATTATTCACATTGTGGATGGCTCATGGTTTTTAAAGTTGACGCAGCTATGCATACCCAACATGGTGCAGAATAAATTCGGAAGAATTATATTTTGCTCTAGGTGCGCCTCTCAATAGGTTTAACATAAGTTGAACCAGAGATTCACAGTCATTGGTAATTCTCTAGCGTTGCAGCAAGTTCGTGTCATCCTCATTGTAGCCATACAATTTTTTTCCGATATACCTCTGATCATATTTCTGTTAATGTTATCAGAGACGGGAGGCGTTGTAGGGCCTCATTACGCGTCGTCTAAATCGGCTCTACATGGTTTGTTGCACTGGATCGCCCTCAGGTATGCCAAGGATGGGATCGTAGGTTTAGCTCATGCACTCCTATCTCCGAGTTAACTTGACAACCCCCTGTAGACCTGCAACGCTGTTGCACCAGCACTTATTATTGGTCAGAGCTTTGATTATACTGATTTTAATAATTTGGACTAATTATCTACTCCAAGGCACGACTATGTTCGACTTTCCGAACGACGAGCTAAAGGTAAGTCTATTCTTGACTTCAACAAGTCTATCTCTAGATTTTTTTCTCGGCTCTTGTGTTTAGAATAAAATTCCTGTTGGTCGATTTGGACTACCCGAAGAAATAGCCTCGGTAGTAGAATTATTGGCAACAAACGCGTATATGACGAACAAGGCAAGTCTACCTGCTATCGTTTGTTCACTTGCCTAATGATTTTCGTAGATAGTCACTGCTGATGGGGGTTGGGTATCAGGTGGAATATAACACTTTACTTAGACTACTTACAACCTTAGTGCAGAATAAAAGCTCCTCTCCTTTATTTTTTGACGTGCTATTTGGTCTTAACCACGACTTCTGGGAGGTTTGACACGTTGATTGACTGCCCAACGACCAACCCAAATCTTGTTCTGACAGTCTCCGGCAATTGCCGGTGAATGACTCTGACCACGTGCAGGGTGGCTGAACCTCGCTCCTTACATCCGAGGTTGTCGACTTGAGCTCGGACTACTCGCTGCCATCTGCGGTCTTTAACTTTCACCATCCTCTTCCTCCACTTTTCTCGGGCAGGAATAGCAGGAATAGCTTTCTTTTACAAGATATTCGTTTATCAATCTCTACTCGGATATTGGAAAGAGGTGAGTCTTTGTTTCTGCGAATCTCGGTCGTCTTGTTCTTTGGCGGAGGTGTTACTTTTCTCGAGCTACGATGAGAGGTTGATAAATAGCATCTCCTGTAGGGAGACATCTTTGAGGGGATTGGCTTAGTCTGCAAAAGGCGCTGGGGTGACTTTCCCCTCATTTCGATGATTTGCTCTACTTGTGTGCACAGCCGTGTCGGTCTGGTGTTGCGTCTCACCTTCCCGACGAGCACACGTTGCGGGCACATGGAGGCTGGAGTCCTTACTGTAGTATTCACTGTATCTGCTTCTTGACTGAAACTGCTTGCATCCTGCGGAGGTGGTGTCGCGCGCTTTTATCCAGTGAGGACGAATCTCGGAGGTGCAATTTTGGACTCCGGTAAGTTTGCTCTCCTTCCTTTTTCTGTGTGATATCAATTCTTATGACCTCTGGCATAGTCTCTTACTACTTCTATCCCAGCTTATATGCTATCTCTTTATTGTTGTCGTTCGAGGTTGTGCCCGCCATACTCCTGCGCATCGGTTGACGTCAGCGCCTGATCTTTTCGATGGGACAGACAGAGCGCTTGAATGTCTTCAAGAAGCCTTTTTGACCATGCGATTGACACCTTGACCGGAGCTTCTCGAGAGCCCTAATAGCCCTATTCCACTTTGTTTTTTTGTTTTTTTTTGGGTGAGTTGTAAAAAGTACCTTCGTCATCCTCGCTCACTGATGATAGCACAGTCAGCTGCACTAGTCAAGCACAAGAGCTGAATGAGTTTTCCATCCTAGTTGTTTCGCTGCATGAGGATAAGCCACCCCGATTGAAAAATCTAGGCCATCTACTTGATCTACAGTGTTGCGTGCTGTTCGAGCTATACCAACGCGTCTCCCGTTCATCGATGAGGAGATTGGCGATTTCTCTGATCTAGAAAGGTTATCTGCGCAATGTCCGACCTTCCTTATCGTGCGTCTTAAAGTTATTGTAAGTTCCGATGCCCCAACTACCACGCGAAGTCACTGACGCCCCATCTTCTCCTCCTTTCAGATAGAACTTTGTGAATAGTCAAACAATATCATTTCTGTAAGTCCCTTTCCTATTCTCGAACGTCATAGATTCTCAGCATCGTCTGCGTAGTTTTTGTTGTACTCTTCTATTGGAAAGCAACCCATATGTTGACAAGCGTCGGAAGATATGGCCGAGAAGCTGCCGCTTCGATTTGTTTACGTACCAAACAGTGCCGCATTTGATCACATCCCGCCTTCATTTGCCGGGCCGAAACCCACCTTTCGGCCAAAATCCGACGCTCAGACCACTGCCGGCGACAGCGACAACAACGACGAGTTCGAATCAATACCTTCGCTAAATTATTGGTGCATTTCCTGAGCCTTCTTTTCACCTGGACCCCTCCATGATATGCCCCGCAATAACGCTCCGGCCGCGTCGACTCTCAGAAATCGCAACCGGATTACAAACAAAACACGCCTCAAGATCCATCAGGGCTCCCTCGATGCAGACGCTGCCTTCATTCCGGACGAGGACGAGGAGAAGCATAGACTCACCAACTTGGTTGCGGGTGTTGACGCTGAGGACGCCAATGTATGTGCCACTTCCTCGCTGCTCTGTTGCCACGTCAGCCATCGATAGTGGCTGTGCGTTCCGCGGATTGTCTTTGTCAGCCGCTGACTAAGCTCTCATGTCCACAATAGGAACACCATTTGCAAGAGGTACTCTCAGCTGCTCATCGGAACAACGCCGCGAACAATAGAGTCGCCGCCATCAAAGCTGCTCAACCCCCACCAGCAGCATTCATCCCGACACCAGACTCTACGGGTGTTGTCGCCAATTATAATGAACTCTACCAGGCCAATCGATGGCGTGATCCCGTCACCTACGTATGTACATCCCAGACTGTTGAGGAAAGTATTACGAACGGAATTGCCAATGGCTTCACCTACTACATGGATGAAAGAGACAAAGAATGGCTCGATAAGAACAACGAGGAGGCTCGTGGTGAAGGTACAAGCGCCCAGGGTGCTCTTTCGGGCTCTGGAACTAGAACGTCTGCTCGGAGTGCCAAGGCCAAAGGAAAAGAGCCTGAGGCTTCGCAACCTGTCCCTATCTCTGAAGACGAGTTCGAGCTCGTAATGGGAGTTTTCGAGAAGGTTACCCACGAACGTACTGAATACCTTCATCACGTAGGTCCTTCTTGTTCGCAAATATCTCTAGTTGCTTACATGTGCATGAAGGGCTTGGAGACCGGCATGGATTTCCCTGCCTTTTCTGACTATCAGGACGTGTTCTCAGAGACTCTCCCAGCCTCTACGTTCGCCACTTATTCTATCCCAACATGGGTACCTGCTCCTACATCTCTACTCAAGATCGCGAAAGTTGTCTACCCCTATTGGAAAGAAAGGCGGATTGAAAGAGGTGGTCACCGAATTATCCCTTCGCTGAATGTAAAGTTCTTTTTTGCACTTTAGCGGCCACCATACTAACAGTCTATAGGGTGATGAGTCCGACACCCTGAACGAATCTTATGTTTGCTTCCGACGGCGAGAAAGTAAATCTGTACGCAAGACCCGAGCCTCCCAGGTCACGTCGTCAGATAAGCTTGCCCGGTTACAGATAGAGTTCAACTACCCTCTGGAAATTGCCAAATCTATACTTAATCGAGAGATGATGAAGAAAGAAGTGGTTCAACAATCGCAGACTGTTTGGGAGAAACGGTTGGCCTTCGCAGATCTTAAACGCAAGTTCCCCTCGCTTCACGACAAAACCGACGAGGAGTTGCTTGTAGATAAAGAACGGGTTGTTAAGAAGCCAGAGACGTACGTTAACCCTGTTCGAACGCTCATATTGTTTTACTGAAGATTCCTGCAGTCGCAGCATTCTGGGTCTCAAGATCAAGACCAACGATTCCTCTTCACAGGTTCGCCACGAACCAGTCATTCGACCCAAAGACCGTGTTGCAGCAATTCGCGATCAAATTGAGACAACCTTGGAAAGGCAAAAAGCCATCGACAATCATTGGGAAGACTCGGTCAACGTACGTTTATTTTATCTGCCCTTATTATATACAAGTGATGACCTCTTTTATAGAATCCATATCAAACTCAGGCTGTACCTTATGCTTGCAAACTTTTCAAATTTGTATCACCTCCCGAATCTCCCTCCTGGCCTTCCTCGTCCTCCGATACGACAAATGAGGACTCCAGTACTCCTGAGCGAAATCCAAGGGCAGTTCGTATGCGATATGGGCGAGGTGGCCGAATACACTTGGATCGCAGAAGTATCGGGAATCGAACCTTTACTTCTCAATTGCCTCGTTCATCGCTATTTGCTCTGCAAGAAGACGATAGCATGGATGTTGACGAAGAACCCGAGGACCTGGAGCGTCGAAAGCGACTTGAAGAACAGTGGAAATTTGACATGGATGATGCCCCTACAGTTGGACCTCGAGGTGCTGATGAGCAAGATCGGGTCCTCATTGACGACTACGATACCGCGTAAGTATTTTCTTCACCTGGGCGGTTTTCGATATTAATTGTTGTCCAGTTTCCTTCGACATGCCATGACGCTGCACACAGAGTCGGATCATATTCATCTTGTGACTGATCCTACTCTTGTCGTCGCCGGCCCCGATGGCAGACCTCAGGGCGTCATTCCGTATAGATTAGGTGTTCCACCCATCATTATGCGGAGGGACGCTCAAGGTGTTGTCCGACCATTCCAGCCGGGGATCCCGTCTCAGATGCAAATGTTAGCGATGCAAAACAATCCAGCAATGCAACAGCAACTGAAGAAGATGCAACCTCCTGGTGTATCTCAGCAGATGAGAATATCATCGGGAGGTGGCATGCGACCGCCTTCCGTACCTGTTTCAAACCTTCAGCAACAGCAACAAGCCCAAGCCCAGCAAAGTGCTCAGTCGCAGCCTCAACCCAATGGTGTCACCGTTCCACACCCTACCCCTCATCCCCTACCCGTCCCCGTTCCTCAACATTCTCCCTTGAATGGCACAAACGTTGTCAGTCGCGCCGCTATCTCAATGCCACATGTCGAGGTACCCAAGCCTGACATGCTAACTACCCCCGCCCTCGCTAATGGCATTGTCAACGGCACCCACGCACCTTCGCCTCAACCAGATGCTAACGCAGAAGTTACTGTTAACGGTACACCTGTTCGACCAAAATCTCAGAACGTCACTCCTCAACAGCATCTCGCCCTAAGTGTTCCGACAAACGGCTATCACTTGACACCGATGGCCAACATGAGCGCCTTGCTCAACGCCGGTGGCTATCCAGTTCAGAACGGACAGGCGACCAATGGGCTTTCTTTGCAACAGGTTCAGAACCTTAAGTCTGCTTTCGCAAATCTTCCTGCTGCAGAGATGGCTGCTTTGAATTCTGGGAGGCCAGTACCAGCGTCTTACTTGATGCAACAACCGAACGTCAATATGCTTCCGAATGCAGCGAGCCTCAACCTTAAACTACCTGCGACTCGCCAGGCTCAATGGGCTGCCATGCAGCGTGCGCCTGGTCAGTTACCTAATGGGATGGAGGTTCAGATGAACGGCGCTTTGACGAACGGGATGGTGGGTGGAAGTCCAAATCTAGGACACGCAGTCCCAGTACGGTCACCCTCGGCCAATGGGCAACGGACACAGATGCGGAATGGGGTTCATGTCAATGGCCATTCGATGTCCCCGCCACACCATCAACACTCTCCTAGCCCTCTGCCCAATATCTCTCAGTCGCAATCGCCACCTCGGGTACCTATGACACCAAACATGGGCCTTTCTTCACCTTCACTTCAGCAACAATCCGTTGGAGCCAACCAGAACGGCTTTTAGGGTCGTCCTCCCATTTCGCCGTTGGGCTTCGTCCTTTGTTGCGAGCCTTTCGATCTTTCGCACGTACTTTATACCTCTCTTCAACCCCTTCTCGTAGCTTACAGTATTTTCCAATGTTATCATCTTTGTCGGCCCCCGCGTCGAAAGCTTTGTATTACTCACTACTTATACATCATTTGAAATCTCCGATGAGTGCTGTGAGTTTGTGCAACGCGAACGCTCTGCAAGCTAGGTTTGGCGCTTCGTCCAGCATATTTTCCAACCACAGACGCGCTCTACTAAGCGATATAATAACTCAACGATCTTCAACGCATTCTATTGTTGGACAACCATGGTTTCCCTTGGTAAACTTAGATCTAAGTAACGCCCCGAATGCTTGAAGGGTGGTAAGGTTAGGAATGGCACAGATCATTGACAGGCTCATTGGCAAGGTGGTCCTATCATGGCCGTCTTTTTTTTTTCTTCCTGAGCTACTGTCCCTGAAAGATTAGGGCAAGCGAATGGGCTTATATCCACCCATTTCTAAGTTGCGTCTGCCTGGAGAAACGTTGAAAATCTGGAGCATTTTATCTATTTATCACTAAATTTTGTGGATCTCACTACCAAGGGGATTTTGATGGGAGGTTTATACGTACAATATGTACCTTACATAATTGAGCACTAAAAAGCCACAAAAGCCGACTTCATATATAGATTCTGCTTCATAATTTACACAAAAGTGGCTCAACTCGAAACACTCTGCAACCCCTCTAACACCTTCGGAATGACGTCCACATGAACATTCTTCCCCCAAAGAACATCTAAATGTTCGTAGCCTTTCAACCCAATGCAATGTACACCCGAAAGTGGTAGATGCTCAAGCATCGGCTCCAAGTCGAATAGACTATCACTATCCCCATGAATGAGCACTATCGGCGTACAAATGTTCTCGGTAGGATACCGTTGGAGCGTCCCCTCTATCGAATCAGGTCTAATGTGATAGTTTCCATTCCCGTTCCCATATATCTGCTTTGTTCGGGGTGAAGTGGAGTGTTTCGTGTCGTCGCTAAAAGGAATGAACTGTCCGGCTCGCATGACTTGAGCCCAATGTACGACCGCCTTGACTGAAGACGCGCAATAAAGATGAGGATATGCAGCGAGCTTTTGGACTTTGGTAATATTGTAGTTGGCGAAGGCCAGGAGGTAATAGACCGCGTAGTCAACAGCTAAGTTGAGGAAGAAAGTAGGTAGGATGCATTGAAGGCTTGAGACAATCGGAAAGAGGGCTCGGATACCAAAGAATAGTTGAATCGACTTCGGACTAGATTCGAGTTTGACATCAGAGTTACACTTTACAATAAGGAAGCTAGCAACTGACTTTCGTTTCATCATCATGTCAACGAGCTTGGCCGAGTAGCCTTTCGGTCGCATGATTGGTGCAAGCGCGATAAAAATGTTTACTTGTTGGTTGAGTTTGCTATTTACGCTGAGAGCAGCAAAAGCTTGTGCTGAGCCTTGACTAAAACCAATGTACGAGAGTTTCGGTTGTTTCGTGCATTCGAGGACGTATGAAACGGATGAAGGGACGTCTGAAATGGCCAAATTATCGATCGAGAAATCCCAGAATGCATCTGAAGCGACAGGTAGAGTTGTGTGATTTCTTGAGTATTTGTTACCTCTGCAACGTGATTAGATATAGATAGCGGCAATTTTTTCACAAAAGGCCATACCTGTTATTCCCTAGCCATACATCATAGCCGTTCTCAACTAGGACGAGGGGCAGGCATCTCCGAGGATTACTTACAGCCATGAAAAGCTCACAATTTGTGCACAATCCATGTTGGAGGTATACCACAGGTCTTTGAACTGACCGTTCGTGACGCTCCTGAGGCAAAATCCGCTTCAGCGAAAGGATATACCCATCATCCGTCGTCACAGAATGCTCTTCACATTCATAACCGAAAACGGCACAAATGTCGGTAAAATCGCGAGCTCTGTTAACCTGTTGAGCCCTCCTAAGCTCTTCCGCTTCTTCCGGAGACAGCTTCTGGCTGAAAAGACCCATTGCCGCAGCCATTCCAAGGAGCGTTACAGATAGAACAAGTAGAGGGGTCGATACCAACAGAGTTTGTGAGCCTTGAACAACAGCCTGGTGAATGTCGCCCATATTGAACGCTCAGGCAGCACCAACGTCGACTGCAGAAGATTTTGGTTGCTCAGAGATCTTCTTGCCCAAGATGTATTTGTCGTACGATACATTGTGGATGAAGGGAAGACAGAAAATGTGCTCGTGGGAATGTGAAGCGGCACCGTCGCCAGGGGTATCTACTTGGTCAGAGACCTTTCTTTTTGCGCTTTTCATCGAGTTGAATCTACTGGCAGTGAAGTCGTATATATCCTGAAGTGCGCTTACAATACAGAGCTACATTCTACAAGGGTACACATTTCACCATCAGCCCTGTAGAAGAATCCGGGTGAAAATAACTGTAAGAAACTTGACACCGAAGCTCAATAAAACCAGCCGGAACAACTATAACACCTTGAGGCTCGCATTCATGATTCAGAATCATGAACAGTCATCAGCCTCGGCTCTTGGATTATTGTTGGACATCTCCATTGAGCGCCGATGCAGGACTCGACATTGATAGTCGTTCGCCTTTCGAAAGATTTACTGAAGGCTCGAATTTTGACTGCCTCAGTAAGCGGAAAACTGGCAGCAATACATGATCACGCTTCTCGTGGTCTGGTACACAATTGAATTTCACAGCCGATCTAATGTCTAATTGGAGGCGGCTTCTGGAGAATCATTCTCGACAAGCTTTCCGCAGATGATGTACTTGTTTGAGAAGTGCTCGATCCAACCTATCGAATTCAAGAACGAGTTTAACAAGGCTGCAGACACCAAACGCAAGAGCTTACCCCTCATATTTTCGCTGTAAGAGAGCGGGAAGCGTAAGACACATGAAAAAGATCCAGTAAGACGAAAACGCACATCTCATCCGGACGAAGATCATCACATTTGTCCAATGGTTTGTCGATAGGCGTGAGCATTTCTGGAGTAAAGCCTAAGTCATTATCTCGCAAAACCACAGAGAAGTCTTACCCTCATCAAAAGACTGCTTGGCCATGCCCCTCGAAGCATCCCTACCTGCAAAGTTTCCATACATACCATCTACCAGAACCATAGTTTAGCAACCCGGAGAGCAATAGTGTGAAAATGCTCACTTGGCCCGTAGAAGTTCCTTCCTTGGGTAACGTCGAAGACAATGCTGTTTATAGCCAGCAAAATACGTCCTCCATCAATTCCATTAAAGGGCACCAGTGTCTTAGGAGTGTAAATCTTGAAAAGCACTGTTGGGGGATGAGCCTTTGGCATCCATGAGTACCCGTTCTTGAATTCGGTTGGTGTAGATGTTGGTTTTGGGATTGGTGGGAAGATGATCTTTTGAACAGAGTACAATATGTATAGGAATAAAGCAGTGTTTACAGGTGTTCCGAGGTTGAAAGAGAATGCCATCTCGGAGAACGCTGGGCGATGGTGGTCGTAGCTCACAGGCGACGCTGACAGAGAGGCTGCCCGGGTAAACGGTCCGCATGCACCCGTGACAGTCGCGATTTATAGGGGCTATTATATTGCGTATACACTTGAACTCGTAGGAAAATAGGCAATGAAAAAGTACAAATAATAATAGATACGTCCAATAAGGTATATGTACGCAAACACTAAGCTATAAGTCTTTAAGTAATCAGATGGGTGCAACAGCGCGAGGGCCTCGGATTGTCGAAACCCCAGCCTTAGGATAGACAGTCTCCATATTCTCCTTGCCTCGAGGTCGTCTTGCAGTATGAGACTTCTCCAAATCGAACTGAATAGGTATAGGCTTGGAGATAGAGCTAGTGGTAACGGGCGCATTATGTACTCGACGAGCATTTCTCATCGCAACGACTAAGGGCCCAGGTCCAAGCTGACCGATCCTCTTCTGATGTTTTGCCAGAGAGGTGGAAGGTCCTGGAAGGTCTGGATATGCTGGCTTCGCAGGTGGAGGTCTGTGCAGATTGATAACGATTGGACGATGTTCTGCGGATTCGGTGGATGCCCACGGTATATGAACGTGTCCCGAGATGAGTTCGATTTCTTCTTGTGTAGCTATGCGTCCACGGAGTGGTACGGCGTTTGGATGTCTCCCGACTACTTCGTCAGCCACTTTCATCCAGCCGGCGAGGTGTGGTGTAACCTCGCCTACGGATGATAGTTTGGGTGGCTGACGAGGAGCGTTGGGGGGACGCCCGTAGTTGCGAGCTTGGAAGGTTGGTCGAGGTTTAGTAGGGGCCACGAACGATTTTACGCCATTGTATAGAGCCGTGGGTCTATGAGAGACTGTCGAGTGCTTGCGCAAGCTTGCAGTTGAAGTGAAGAATGTCGCGGCTTGTTGCTTTGGGGGAGGTCCAACGATACCAGGTGGGTAAGGAGAGGTACGAGGAAGTTTTAGCTTTGAAGCAGGAGTAGATGCCATGACTGGTTCGAGCAAATAATGTGGTTGCTGGAGAAAAGGTTAGCCAGCGGATCGACCGAGAAAAGACGACTAAATACGACTTTGCTTTCGGGGGCAGCTGAGGGATTTCGATTCGGCCTGGGTAATCCAATCGTCCGCCACACAGAGCGGCAAACAGGAAGCAGATAGATGATAGCGAGAGTAGCAAAAACAAGAATAGCTAGGGCAACACCGATGGAAATAGCAATAAGACGAGTGTCAGATTGAAGGTTCAAGTCAAGAGATTGGTCAAGAGACTGGTCTTGAGGTGATAAAGATGGCATACAAGACAACGAGAAGAAATTGCATCGAACGTAGAGTTGAGAGACGGAACAGCGTGTTGATGCATCCTGGCAGCCCTTGAGACTGGAGGCAGACCTAGGCAAAAATGCAATGGAGTCATAGAACTTGCGTACAGATGTGTCTGAGACACGAGAATGGTTCTGTTACTAGTGGTGTAAATGCGCAAATGAGCAGACACTGGTCCATCGTTTCTTATTCCCGCAATCCAAGAGGTGTGAGAGGCGAGAATATCTCGATGTGAAGTTGACTCCCTCCACTCAGGAGCTCCCCAAACCTGGCCCACCAGGGCGAAATAAGCGATTCGCGTAGGAGCCCATGAATCTGTTTCTTATTACCTTTGAATTTCATAGACGATAAAATATCGAGAATTACTACTGGCACCGCATCAAGTTGACACCGTGAAGTGATGGTTGTGGAAAGGCAGACATGGACTTTAGGGGAGGCAAAAGCGCGACCATGATGGACCGCCAGTATCATCTGAGCCACCACCAACTGCTCAACCAATAAAAACTATAATGGACTGGGATGAAGAATACGAACTTCTGAAAGCTGGACGACTCCCTCCACCAGGTAATGCCAGCTCTTCCCGTCCAAGACGACCCATCGACAATGACGACGACGTACAAATGGCTGGACCCAACGTTCAGCCAGAAGACGACGATGAAGGAAAGTTTCTGGGACGACCAGATGCGTTTCCAGAAGACGAACCCAAGGACACACCCCTTGACCGACTCATAAGGCATTGGATGAACGAGCGTCACTGCCCCGATATTCTTCCTGCACAAGAGGATCTTTTGGCGCATTTGTTAGATCATCTGAGGCGTCAGGTTCGTTTATATAGCCGCTAATCCGACGCAAGTGAACTAAATTATCTAGTCAGAGGCCGTTCAACTCCTGCGAAGTGATCCATCTACTTCAGAAGATGAACATATGCGGATTATGCTCGTACAGACCGAGATCGAACGCGTAAAGTTTATCGTAAGGTCTTATGTCCGGACACGGCTATTCAAGGTTCAGTCTCTTGCATTATATATTCTCTCTCTAAACTCAGCTGGCTTCTCAAACGTCTAGATCGAACGCTACGCCAACTTTGTACGCACAAACGGTGAAATCCAAACTCGATTGACAGCAGCAGAACGAGATCATGCTCTTCGACACGCGAAAATCACAGATCAACATTTTGTTTCATCTGTCCTGCAAGGATTACCAGAGACACAGTCCCATCTTGATGATACACCTCTCTTCGTACCACCCATGAGTACAATTCTATCCATCTCTTTGTCGTACACCACGCTGATGTTTGGCCCAACCCTAGTCACTGAACCAGACAAATCGCGGCCTGTGTTCGTACATGCTTTACAGCGGTGTCCACGAATAACACTACCCGAGTATGTTTCTCCGTCTCCTCGAGTAGTCATGGTTAACTTTTTGTTTGACAGTGGTGCAAAATTAGAAATGGACAAAGGTCATATATCTTTAATGCCCTACAATATTGTCGAACAATTAGTAGCTCGGGGAGAGGTAGAGTTGATCTGATGATGCTTTCGATCTGGCTTTGGAAATCGTCAGCGACGAACTAGCTCGCTTTGAACTCTTTTGAAGTATGCAGGGGTGGGTCTCGACGACGACAGTTGTCTCATAAGCAAAGTGGAGTCCTCATTCTTAACGGATGTCGCCGTCGCGTCCGAGGAAGCTACCTAAATGTATCTTGAGAAGATGATAGAACGAAGGCGGAGTTTCCTATTACGCTGTTGGATTTAGCCTCCACCAACCACGGGTGTTCAGTGTCATCATGCTCAACGTGGTTCGAGTGGCAAAAGAAATTGAAAAGCATATACAACGGAGTCAAGAGGAGTGGAATACAACAACAATTTAAAGATCAGATTACACCCAGAGATAAGTAAAATGTTCAAATAGAAGAGGTCCAGGATAACAAACTGCGTTTCCCGCCAACGAGGGCCACTCACTTTGGCACCTCTCAATCCTCATCATCATCATCATCATCTACCGGACTCTTCAGCCTATAAGACGACGAACCACCACTTGTTGGTGGAGGCTTCATAGTATCATCGTCATCATAGTCGTCCGGATCCTCCTTCATCTCTGTATCATCATGATCTCCGTTCCTCAAACCCCCACCCATCGTTGTTGGAGAATCGTCCTCTTCTGGATCAGCATCCATACTACTAGATATCTCCACTTTTACAGCTTTGTGTTTAGAGGTGCCGTTGCGACTGGAGCCTTGAGCGGCCCCGGGTGCCGCATCTGCTTTTTTCTTTCGCCTTCGTTTTGGAGGGGGGGCGTCTGGATCTGCCGCGCTGTCGCCAGCCGCGGTGGCCGCAGCAGCAGCAGCCCGCTTTCCTTTGCCGGCTCCTCGTTTCTTCTTTTCTGATGCTTCAGCTTCGAGGTCTATCGTACCTCCAGCTGAGGGGTCGGGGATGTCTTGGACGAGCTCCTTGAGAAAGTCGAGTGTTTCTGTTGTTTCAACGGCATGCTTTCTAGCTTGACTAGTCAATCATGAAATTCTTAAAACTATACGGAGGCATTGAACCTACAGGTGATAAACTTCAACCTTCCTGGATCCTCGTTCCGTTGTAACAGCGCTCGACTTTTCGATTACAAGTGCAAGGAATAGTTCCAATGCCTTCGCTGTACAAGGTAGGAATTTGTGTGATTAAATACAGCTCAATGACAGAGATATAAAATAGGATCGACATACAAATTACAACGGGCGTTGCTTGGGCCACCTTTCCAACCTCGTCGTCCTTCTGCATGATCTTCTTTATTCGCGCCTATTCGAGATAAATTTGACCAAAGGTTGCCCGTTGGGAATCCACCGAGGACGCGTATTAAAGCATTGAGCGGGCACAGCATATTCCGAGGCGACGACAGCGCGAAATGCCAAGTCCGGGTGTTCGTAAAGGGCCAGCGATCCATGAGGGTTAGGTATATACAGATCCGTCGAGTTTGGGCAAGAAGGGAAAAATAAAAGCGTCAGTTCTAGAGAATGTCAAGATAGGATGAAGGCAATAGAGCAGTACGTGGATTTAATGTGAATTCAGAGGATATTGAAAGGTGAAAAGTGGACAAACTAGAACTTACAACCGGGAACTTCGTTTGTTTGTTTTTATTCTTCATCTTTTTCCTCGATAATTGGGTTTCTGAAGCCCAAAAAAATTGCAGATAATTTGAAGATTTATCAAGATCTTATTTGCTCTCTAAGTTTTGTGGAAGATTGGACAGAATGAGGGCGAAGTGGTATGAACCTGAGCAACCTTAAATCATGTTTGGTATGATCTACATACACGTGACTAGAGTTGAAGGAGATTAGATTAGATCGGTAAGCGCTTAAGCGAATAACGGCAATCGCAACTTCATTTTGAATTCTAGAAGACCGGATTAATCCAACAAAGGCATGAAAAGACATCCTTGGGGTATTTCATTCTTCGCATGTTAGAGAAACAATAGCCATAGAAAATATGATGCTACTTTGGTATCACAATCTGAGCCTGATACTGAAAGATATACAATCTGAGCCTGATACTGAAAGATATACAATGCAGAGTGGTTCACTGTCAAGATATAATAATAAATGAAGTTAACAACTGAGGGAGAAGTTATTGCAGATTCTAAAAGCGTCATGTCTTTTCTGTGTGAGTCTGGGTTGTTGTGGAATTTGGTGGTTGAACCGGAGGTTTTGAGGTCGAACTTAAAGTCGGATAATGGTCGCCATGTAGTATGTTGCCAAACATCGATGACGAGCGATGGCTTTCCCTAGAGAAGGATTAATATCAGTAAATTTTTAGCAAGCCAGAATCAGTGAGTAATCGAATAAAAATCTTACCCTTCTCCATGTCCAAGAATTTCCTCCAACCGGATTCTAAAACCCGTTAAACTCTCATCATACTTTTCTTTCTCCTCGGGAGTACTCCCGAGATGTCCGTAATCCATGTTGAAGAGCTCAGCTTCACGAATAAACTGGTCTAGATCCTTAGCTCGCATAAGAGATTTTTCAGGTTCGTTAGATCCTCGGACACGAGCTATATATGAGGCTACGAGGGTAGCAATGCCCCCAAGGATTGCTGTCATTGTTGCGATCTAAGTCCGGGAGATTACGAGTAGAATCAGTAACTATCCGTCAAAAAAGCAAACGGTAGGTTCGGCGTGGGTCACCTAACATGAAGAACTAACCTTGAGCCCATCAATCACAACACTCAACCCAGTCGTAAGTGCGCCAAGTAGAATTTGAAGTCCAATTGCGATGTTGAGCAAGTATCCGGTAATCCTAGCTTTCCTGGATGCTTTTTTCTTCTCTTTTTTAGCGGTGCGAAGCGTTGGTCGGAGACGAACGGCGACCGTAGCAGTCTTCAAATCCTGAATTCAGTATGATACCTCCAAGATGCGATTGTGTGAAGTACCTTTTCACCAACAGGAACGATCCAATCAACTTCAGTACCAGTCCCTGTAGCCGTACGCGTCCCATCTGGATCCCCGTCCGGATCTTCTCTGAACACTGTTATTGGCCTCCCCATGGACATCGCTGTTCCTGCGCGTACTGCCAAGGTCGATCCTCGTCGCTCCAAGCTCCTATTCCGACTCGCAGCTTCACCCGGTTCGTGCCAGTGATCATTGGCACTAAGGGCCGTGATAGGACCGCTGGACCTCCTGCGAGCACTCCTCGACCGTGGATCAAGACCTGCAACGCTCCCGTATGGAGTAGGGTCGAGAGTTCGGCTTACTGGATAGCCGTTGTTTCCAGTCCCAGCTGGAAAGTCAACAGTCTCTCGTCTTGAGGGCGGTGGAAGCGATGTAGCTGGTAATTGAGGTAATGGGGCGAAGTGGGGCGTCATTGGGGCAGACGAGCTGAAGCCTGAGTGGGGAACACCAAATGGGTGTGGTGTGACAGAAAAAGCGGAGAGTGGTAGAGGAGGTAGAGGACTATGTGGGTGAGTAAGTCGTCGGTCGAGAGGGTCACGGTGCTCGACTTCGATACGAGAAGATGCATTTGCATAAATGTCGTTGTCGTCGTCAGTAATATTGATGGGGGGGCTGTTGGCTGTTTGAGCTTCAGACTTTACAAAGTAGCCATCTCCAGATCCGAGAGGATTGAATGAAGACAGACTTTGAGATGTATGGCGACTTTGGTTTCGGGAAAAGGTGACCTCCGGTCCGGGTGGAGACGTATAGACAGAATCTCTCGAATGAGATGCAGTTGGCTCTGGTGAAGCCGATAAATACCGCGACGGATGTTTCAAAATGGACGTTGGAGGAGCAGGAAGGGGAGAATTTGTGCGAGAAGCATGCTTTCCGACTGAAGGTGTTTGCGAGCCCGAGCTGGAGCTTGAAGAAGAATGAGAAGGGGCAAGTGGGTAAGGACCAGCGGTATTTTGAGACGCTTGGTCTTCTGGATCGACTGTCGTGGCCACAATTGTAGGTGGTGGCGTCGTTGCCTCAGCCTCATCGTGGATAGGTTGAGAAGGGAGCGGACGATCTTTAGGGTCCATGATTTGCCGTGAAGTTCGCTTTTGTCTGTAGATATGGTGCGATAGCAGTGTTAGCGCTCTGCGGTGCAAAAGATATGAAGATGAGATCGAAAGTAGGTGGAGGAGACGAGCGAATAACCTGAGCTTGTCTAGATCTAGGAGAGAGAGCAGCGCGTTTGTTGCAAGTATGACGGCCTGGCTTCGACAAGGAGGTATACAGGTGCCAAGTGCCACGCGCTCTCGCCTTATCGGGTGTTTCGGAGAAGATGCGTACCGGTAGTGTTGCAAAGATGATGTATGAGATGAAATAAACTGGGGTGAAGGGTGGAGTACCACAGGCTGGCGTTCGTGAACAGATAACCCGATGATAAGAAGAGGTCTTCTTTAAAGCCAATATTCCAAGAGCTGTCCATTCTATGAACCGAATCTTCCATGGTAAACATCACGATCCCGGCTTTCGTCATGGCGTTGAATCTTCGAACGCTCCAAATACGTCGAAAGGAATGCCACTAGCGCACCGAGAGAGCGACTGTGACGATCTTGTTTACACTAATGTAGCGAGAGTCTAAGTCAGTTTCTAGAGTATCGTGTACGTCGGAAGCCAGCGAGTTACTCACTGATGTTATTATTCGGATGACAGAATTGTTTCAGGAAACAGTACATCCATAGTAACGCGTTTCATATCCCTATGCATCGTAAAGAGGGACGGAAATGACGATTGTGATTTCGGAGAGGAGACAAAATGGTGGTCCCACGAGGTGATTGGCAAGCAGGGCATGCTGGGAAGGATTTGACACGTTTGGAAGGCCAGGCCACTGCCACTCTGGCTTTGGTGGTGTCCTTCATCTAGCTTGCTCATCGAATCTTAGAACTCTCAAAGCTATTGGTCGATGGCAGCGAATGACTTTTAGTTCAATTCGCAAAAGTGGATGACCTTATTTTCCTGGGTTCTTCGAGAAACCAAAAGATAGTAACATGTACTTGACATGTTTTATCTTTGGTCAATGTAGAGCCTGCGAGGTGTGCCGTTCGTTTTGCGTTTGATGGGAGGGGTAGTGTTGAGGAAACAAGCTTGGCCAATCGCTCGGCGAGATCCGGGATGATGCTCCCACGAAAATAATCCTGAAATAAACTCTCGGCCCTCCTTTCAATGACTGACAGTACAACTTGACCGAAAGCACAAGAACATCGAACCCGTCAATGCAGTGCGTTGAGCGGATATAAACCTTAAAAGCTATCTACTGGCTCGCGCTGTGCTAAGGGGTCGCTTGTGTGAATTTGTTAATCATTGCACCGCGAGTCCGTGATTTGAGCCATTCGGCCACCTGAACCACGTTCGCGAGTGTCTTTTTCGGGTTTCCCCTCTCTCTGTAACAAATTTTACCTGATGGTTAAAGCGTATTTAGTATTCCTGCTAATTTTATATCAGCTTTTACGGCAATTGGTGTAAATCGCCCTCACTTGAATCCAGTCTGTTTACTTTATTGTTCGACGTGGTACTCACTCGTTAGCACCATTTACCCACTTCTAAGACGATCAAAAATCTCCGAAACGTAGAACCTTGGAGCTCAGTCTGTCTAAATCCCTCTCTTACTCCAACCAATCTGTGCTTGACGAACACGCTTGACGGGCCTTTCCTTGGTCTCGTCAAAATATCAACGCGTGGAGTTGGTCATCTCCTTTCCCAACGTCAATCGTAACAATAATCACACAATTTCTCTCCGAATCGACGCTAATGTGTCCAATGTGACCCGCTGAAGAGGCGGGCATTTTGCCTCACCTCGACACAAAAATAGCTGCATAAGACCAGCTTTCATCTCGGCGCAAAAGCCGTGCTACATCGAAGTTGCCAAATTCCAAGCACCCTCGAAGCTCATCTGGGGATCAGGTTCAAATGAAAGAAGAAAAAAATCGGAACATGGCGATGGAAACAGATGGAAAACCTCCTGTTCCTGTGCGTTGGTCGCACTTATCTAAAAATGGCAACGACGCTTTGACGATGTCATAAGTCAAGGGTCTGCTGCTTTGTTGTATGTTTTTGGCCTGTTCGGATAACGTTGCAATGGATTCATGACCCCCTTGGATATCTTGGACTCTGTGAGGCTCACGGCTGTACTAAGAGAGAGTAATTTCACACCATTGCAATTGGAGTCCGGAGACTGGGCACTTTGATTCAACAAAACATGAAAATAATATCGATATAGAATAGGCTCCAGTGGTGGGCCCGCCCCTGAAGCGGGACGCATGCGCTGCCTCGCGACAGGGCGTCTATTTAGTGGTCCAGGTGAGCAGATGGTTGCCCACCATCATTCAAATTTCCAACGAACAAAGGCTGACAAGAATTCATATATAAATCGGTTGAAAAGAGGTAATTTTCCCCGGCGTTTAGTCACACTGCTTGTCCCCAGATCGAGGGGGTCAAATATGCCTCCAGATTATCCCGGGCACCAGGTCGCCAACTTCTATCCCATTAATCTTTCCTCGATAGGTCAGCCTATCAAGAACCACTTGTGGCATGGCACCCTACCGCTCAACACTGAGGTTTCCCCAGATTCCTTGTAGGATGACCACCCCCCGCCTTTGTTTACCACCCGTCATCTTTGGTATCGTCCTCGACTACATCGTCGTTTACATTCGCAATCCATGCCGCACCAGCTATTGGGCAATTCCCGATCGACCTGTTCAATAGGTTGATCCACGATGCCTGCTTCTCCAACGATGAGGAAGTAGCGAGTAAGGCCAAAGAGGTGCTCCGAGGGTCGAGCTGCCTTCATCGAGTGGACCCACGCCGAACGCTGACGGCAGAGCCTGGAGTGCTGTCCTTAGACAGCCTCGGCGGACTAATGACAGCCGGCCTCTCCACTTCCCAGCACCATGAACTACCGTCGAGAACTGAAGGCTTTCAGCTTAATCACATCCATCAGGGTTCAGCCCATCTTCCTCTAGGAATGCCACCCTCCATCACCGCCAACCCGGTCGAGCATCCTCTGACAGTCCTTCCCATTCACCTGCCCTTCGGCGATCATCTAGTAATGGGATACCCTCCCACCAATCCATTCAACGACGGCTTTTTGCGGAACAACGCTCATTTCGACTTCTCTCAGCCACCGCCTGTCGACAATCTCCGCGAAGAGTCAACATCTACTCTCATCTACCCAACCAACTACCAGCAACCGGTCGAACGGCGACTGACGTCTACAGTCCACAGCCACTTTCAGAACGACCAAGAAAAATGCACAAACAATTGGGGACCAAGCAGCCTAAAAAAGGCCCATCATCATCCAAATTACTTCCCGAGTCAAGGGAGTAGGAAACTTTAATCTAATATCTGGCCAGTCGCACCCCGTTGACATTCAATCAAACGGTACAAAGACCGGTCAAAGGTTTGTTCGGTTTACCACCCCCTGACTAGTTAGATTGCTAAAGAACCCCGAGATAGGTCTTCAACCCAGTCAGACGGGAACTCTTGCAGTGGTCCAGAGCAGGTTCGAAAACTTAAACCAGGCGAGAGGTACTAGTATCTCCAGACATATACACTAACCTTCTCGCACGTCAGTGCGCCACCAGGTACTAACTTCGTAGCGGACAGACGTTCGTACGGACGTCAGCGGTATGACGGAAATCCGTCTCGTTTAAGGTAAGTTTCTCTCCACAGACGCGAAAACTGTACTGATATCACATCAGGCTCGCACCAATAGAAGACTTGCCAGAACAAATATATCGCAATAATGAGAGGAAGAGGAAGAGAGAATAGTTGTTACGTACTTTATCTTAACTTGTGTATGAATAGGTAGTATGGCTTTGGATCAAGTCGCGGGGTCAAAGCAAGGAAGAAAAGATGGTCATCGACGCTTTGACACTGCAAGCCGAATTTTTATCTCCAGATAATCGAGTCTCGGCAATCTCCGCCCGATATCCGGGCCTCGAGACATACCCTGTTTCTCGCTTCTTTCACCTTTCAAACCCTTTCAGCATGCGCAATCGAGAGAAGATTGGATTTATCATAATCCACCAAAGGTGACGACTGCACGACAGAAACTAATTATCTTTGTTACACATGGCTTTGACCATTAAAAAAAGCGACGATTACCGGAAGCGTTTGATGAATTTCAAACAGGCGGCAAGTCGACGCGAGTCGTGCTAGGATGTAGAGCCTCTGGGTTTTATGCATCTCAAAGAAAGATTCGTGGCATGAACCTGGGATCAGTAAAGTCCTTCTGGGATTAGATTCAGTTTCAACAACAGAATCAGATATCTTCTCGACATAAAAGAGATATCCTGCTGCCTCTAAATTCTTTTGAGAAACGAGGCGCTGGAAAGTAGAGGTAACCTACCTCCAACCAATCTCGTATATAGCGGGGAGAGAAATAAACCGGCTTAAATCCCAAAAGCGCCAAGGATCCGACGACTCGATCGACGTCACGCAGTTGTGGGCATGGTAACCCTCGTTCGCTAAAGCTCAAACCTGTCAATAAACAGTAAGAAATAGCCAGTGGACAACTTGCCAAATTTCGAGAAGCGCTAGCCTGCGCCAAGATTCTTGTTCATTTTGGTCGGAAGAGAGCTTAAGTGGCATAAAATAGGACGAGGAGAAGTTGAAGTTGGCGAGCGTTATAATAAGATCTCGGTTGCTCTGATCCCCGGTCAGAATACAGTGCTCGTCCCAGTATTGCTGAGCATAGCTCCAAGTTACTAGTACCCTATGTAAATATAGCAAAATCTTCCAACAGTTCATGTGCTCACTGTAGTTGATGCGAGAAATGGGCTTTAGAGAGAGGTTTTGCAGCGCCCGAAGGCATTTAATGGCTAGTGAGCGATGCGAGTCGGCCATGTTAATAAATAACTCTCGTGAACGACACGAGTCGTGCAGAAAATCGATGAAAGATTTATGATAGAACTTGACCTGGTGATCTCGTTGACGAAGTAACGTGGCGTATTCGTGAACGTCCAGGTCTTCTCGTATATTTGAAAGACTCTCCGGGACGTATACCAGTGAGTGGACGTTCCACAACGCGTGGTACACATCTCCCCTTTCAAAACCGAAAAGTTGTTCCAATATGTCGGGATATTCGCGAACCAAGGTTACCACCAAGTACGCTCCTGATCTGGGGTGCAACATAGCAGATAAGGCGCCGAGAACCTTTCGAGTTACCTCCCAATTCGGAACGGTGGAAAGGATGAGTCGATAGAGGTTATCGAGTCGGTCCAGCTGTGGTCCTTGAGGCCTTGGTGCCATAAGTTGACATAGTCGATCTTTAGGTTTGTAACCCGGCTCGCTGACGAAGCGAGTGACAGTAGCGGCGTATATGAATTGACCAGAGGCGCGCTCTACAAGCTCGTCTAAGTCATCTTGTCTTGGCCATTCCGGATCTAGATTATGGACACTCAGGTGATAACAGTGTCCTGAAGTGCGTCGAATCCTCTTAAATTCCGACTTGTAAAAAGCCATTATGTCTCGGTCGGCCTCGACATCGTGCTTCAAAGTAATGGTAGAAAGAAGGGGATAAGAATGGGAAGAATTGAGGGTACTCTCAATCCAGGGTTCTGGTCGACTAGCGATAACGAAACGCAAAGGCAGGTGACGGTTTCGTAAGGCGGATGAAATGACGCCAATGACGCGAGTCTGACACTCAGCGCCATCGCATTCGTCAAGACCGTCAATAACTACGATAAGAGGGGCTGTCTCTGTATGAAGACTGAGAACAGGCTTCAGAATGAGCCGTTTGAACTGGGTCTCGATCTGCGCGTTTACGATCGACGGATCGTCCTGCACTTCTTTCTCGATAGCAACTTTGAGCGCTGGAACCAAGACCGCCAGTTGATAGGCGATAGTGGGGAACAAAAAACGACAGTCCGTCCTCCCACTTGAGCGCGAGAAGAAGTAGTTGGCACCGAGCCGCCCTTCTTTGTGCCAAATTTCACAGATGGTTTGGGCGATTGCACTTTTTCCAGCACCCGCAGGCCCTGCCAGCCACAGCATGAGCGAAGTGGAACTACCACGTCGCTTTGTCTGCGCCCACTCGATAAGTTGCTGCAACACTGTCTTCCTGGTGTCTACATGACATCTAGCTGGGGGTTCAAGCCGGACAGCATCATGAGTAGCATCTTTCGAGGTTGCTTGGTATAACACGTTTAAAGCTGGAACACCATGAAAATTAGAGTGTAATTCTGTCCATATCTGCGGAAAACTTACTGGGACCACAACCAACATTGAAAGTTGAGTGGTTGATCAACACATTCCTTGCTCCAGGAAGTATATCAATCTTCGAGTGGGTATTCATTCGCTGTAATATGTGGAAACGGTGAAAGGAGAGAAGAAAACCATCGAGAAGACAGGTGTCGTGCGACCACTAAATCAAAAGCCAAACGTAAGCCTAGAGTCCAAATGAGTCTTATGCACTGCATGTCGCTGTCAAACGTACCCAAGCAAGTGCGAGCAAAACCTGAGAAGGCAAGCGACTGACAGGGCGAGTGCTGATATCAAGCCTTCCTAATTGCAGTACCCTGCGGGCCATATAGTATCGTTATCATGGGCCATTATACTGGTAGACCACCAAAGCGGTGTGTTCGGGTATGGGCTTCTATGACACATTCAGACAACCATGTGTAACCTGCATGAATTTAATGGTTCGTTTTCTGAGATTAGTTCGTGGTGCGAGCCTTTGACTAAGATTTACTACTTCACTAACAATGCCCAAGAAATGATGTTGCGCGCCGTGAAGTTTGTGGAATCCTGGAAAGCTGGAAGATGGGGAAAGTTGGCCCAAAGATAACGTTGAGAACTCGACAAAACTTAATCATTTCTGCATACTTGAAAGAGAAAGTTAGCCATTCCGAGTGTCATCAAATGCCATTCTGGAGGTTCAAGCAAAGCCCAAGGAAATTGACGATCATCCGGTGACCTAACCCGAAACAAAACACGTGATCTAATAACCACGGTGCGGAAAGGAAAGTTCGACTCTTGAGCCTTTACTTTTGAGGAGACTTACGGAAGATTACGACCCGCAAGGAAACTCGACAATCTTACTTTCCAGTGCGGTGACTTCTAAATCGCCAGTCAAAATAATAACAAGGTCTCGTTTCGAAGAATCCAATACTTAGCTGATATCGCTTGGATGGAGCTCCGGTGATGCTATCGTCAAGCTAAACGTATTTTGATGTCGGAATATTAAATTAAATTCTGTAAGCGAGGAAGCAACCTGAAGGTGAATTCAATTATTCAGTATTGAGATCATCATTCTAACTTGGATTAAGTTCACTTCCGCCAAGACAAGGCCTACCTCCGTTTCTTGTAAACTTAAATGGCAGCTAGCCATCACGAGTGTAACCAACCTTGACCGATCGATTTGACATTTTATCTCGACGTACGTGTTATCTGTGCGCACAGCAATCGATATAATACCACGGGATGTGCTTACATTGCTGTGCCAGATCTCTTGGCGTCAGAATACCTGAAAGACCTCTTCTGGAGATTTCATGCTTCCCCAGAATCAGTCGTATCTGCTACCCGAACTCTTTTCGTTTTAGTTACCGTATCATCCAATGGAACTATATCTCAATCATCATGATGGATGATGGAAGACTGAAGCAACTCAATCGAACACCAAGATATGCAATATCACATGGCGCTCGACTGATAGTCAAGGTTACTAGGAAAACAAAGCTGCACAAAATCCTTTGGCACGCCTATACCATCTCGTCGGTCCCTTCATTTGTCATCAACATTGTAATCATGGGGATTGCGGGTGGGCCGATACATATATATATATCCATATTCAAGATTTCAGCTATCAAGCAGTCCCAGACCCCGTTCTTTTGCTATGCCATTTTTTGCATCTATAGATGACGCTGTGAGTAACTTCAAATTCGGCCATTTGACGTCTAACTTTGAGAACGCGTAGGTCGCAAAGTCAGCCGTAGGTCGATGGTTTTGTCTCGAGGCATCTGGATCCAAAAAAGAACGGATTGGATCTCGCTTTTCGGTACGTGATATTGCTTCAAGATTTGAGAAGATTAACCATCATTTGTCCTTGTATTAGAATGAGCTTCTGGCAGGCTTAACGACTTGGGTAAGATTAATCTCAATTTTACCGTCGTCTGACTTACCACACTCTCGTTAGGCTGCTATGGCATATATTGTACGCATACTTTACGCACTACAATGCGGTTTTTTGACCGCCTTTTCTAATAGATATCCGTCAACGCGGCAATCGTTGCCGACTCTGGTGGAACCTGTGTTTGCACCGACAGTCAATCTTGTGTAAATGATCGAGCGTATCTAGCTTGCGTTGCTGAGGTGAGGCAAGACCTCATCACATCAACGGCTGCAATATCAGCATTGTCTACATTCCTCATTGGTCTTCTGGCCAACTTACCCGTAGGTTTGGCACCAGGCCTGGGCCTCAACGCATACGTAAATTAATTCAAGACTCACAGTTACGAGGAGCGCTGATTTCTACTTTGGTTTAGTTCGCTTACTCAGTTGTGGGCTTTCATGGAAGTGGAATGATTTCTTATGGAGAGGCTTTAGCCGCCGTCTTCCTTGAAGGGTAAGTAGTTCATACTTTTTTCTTCTTCAAGTAACAAGATTTTAACATTTAACAATTCCCTGACCTAACAACCTCAGGTGGATTTTCCTCTTCCTCTCGCTAATCGGACTTCGACAATGGCTTGTCCGTATCATGCCCCAATCCCTCGTGCTTGCAGTTGGCGCGGGCATTGGATTTTTCATTGCGTATGAAGCATACCAAGTTATATAGTTAACATTTTCTTGACGTTTCTCTTTTTTCCTTAGTTTTGTCGGACTCTGTGAGTTTGATTAGATGCAAAACGCTCAGGATTCTTACGTCCCCTCTATTTCGCGCAGCCCCGCACGGATTAGGTGTCGTTGGAGGCGACACAGTCAATTTTGTCGCCATCGGCGGATGCCTTCCCCAAAGTAAGTCGTATCTTAACTTCCAAGGCTCAGTTGTAACTCTGTCGGCAATACAGACTTCATCAGCAATGAGCTACCACATTATTGTAACGGAGGAGTCTTGAGAGATCCGACTGTGTGGATTGGAATTTTTTTCGGAGGGTAAGTGTGGCACATCGAGGCTATGTAATATAGGTACTGATGCCCACATTTTAGAATACTTACGATGATCCTGATGATGTACAGGGTCCGCGGTGCTATGTTGATCGGAATCCTACTTACTTCAGCCCTGTCTTGGCCACGTTCCACATCATTCACATATTTCCCAAACACTGAGGCTGGAGACGAGCTTTTCAACTATTTCAAGCGCGTCGTATCGTTCCGAAGTCTTACCAAAGTTGGGAACGCTCTCGAAGTGAGTACTGCCTAACTAAAGTTATATTCTTTAATAACTCGTTGCAGTATAACTATCGCAACCCAAGAGTATGGTACGCTCTGTGCACGTTCCTCTACGTGGATATCCTAGGTTTGTCTCAGCTGCATCCTCCATTTGAATAACCACTCAGGTACCTTCAACCAGATACGACTGGGTACGTTTACCTTTGGATCGTTGGAAGTTGTAGCTAATCCCTTTTTCCACCTCAGAACGCTTTACACCATGGCAAAGTTCGCTGGACTTCGAGACCCGATAACTCTTGACTTTGAAGGCTCGACAATGGCATACTGTGTAGACGCGTTCTCAATCTCGATGGGAGCACTCATGGGTACAAGTCCTGTTACAGCCTACATTGAGTCTGCCACTGGAATCAGCGGTTCGTATCTAATTGCTTTTTTTGTAACTCTTTACCTTATGGTCGATTTCCCAGAGGGCGGAAAAACGGGCCTCACTGCCATGACCACAGGCGTAATGTTCTTTGTCTCGATATTTTTTGCTCCTATCTTCTCTTCCATCCCACCTTGGGCGACTGGTGGAACTTTGATCGTCGTTGGGTGCTTGATGATCCGAAAGTACGCAAGTTGTCTCTATTTATGATTCGGCTTGATAACCTTTCTTCCACTCAGCGTTCTTGAAGTCAACTGGAATTATATCGGTGATGCAGTCCCTGCGTTCTTGACTATTCTCATTATCCCTCTGACCTACAAGTTCGTGTTCACTGTTCTTCAAGTTTTCAACCCTCAATATGACATTTTTAAAACAGTGTCGCTTATGGTGTCATTACTGGAATCTTTACCTACGTTCTTCTCAATGGCATCCCTCTAATCATCAAGACGCTCACGAGGGGCAGAGTTATTCCATTCAATTATCATCGAGCTGATGAGTGGATTGTTCCGCCTGGTGGTATCCTTCCACCATGGATGTGAGTTTTCATACCCACCTCATTAGATTTACATGTGCTGATGACTGTGGTCATGATAGCCGGAAATTACTTTCCCTTCAAAAAAAAGAAATGCCCAATAATCGAATCGAGCTAGATCATAGGCATAGTACAGTAACCACCGTAACTGACGCAAAACACGTTGAGCAAGGCGTATGGGCCATTGCTGCACATGGCCGAACTTACCAACACGACGATGGCGATTCATATTCGCCTGAGAGCCATGTTATATAGTACATTGGCATATTGAATAAAAGAATCCAAGGTTATCATTTTCAACCTCATTTGCGTTCATCTTTGTTCGCCACATTTTGGAACTGATGAACCTCCAATAAGTCAAATTATTCTGAATGGGTATAGAAATCATCGAAGTGTAACGATTGACGGGAGTCAAGCGCATCCATAGAGATAGAGATAAGCAGAGAAGTTTATATAGGAAAACACAGGATAAAAGAACAAATCATTCAGGACGTAACCTGGGGATACCGGATAGTAAACGCTCATTAAGTGTCGCGAAGTAGAAGCTCGTCGGGTGCGTCAACCACAGGGACATGGGGTATGTTGAGTTGTGGACGTTCACTCGCATCATCACTTGAAGGTAGGTGGCCATTTGGCGGAGTAAGATGACTTTGATTCTCTAACGAAGGTTTGATTAATCAAATTTAGAGTCAGTAGACACAATATAAATGTACCTTTATTTGAATCACCGAGACTTGATTCTTCTACACCATCAAGGCTTTTCTGAGGGCTCGAAGCTTCAGGAAGGTCTGGTTCCCAAACCTCCACTGCATCGACATCCATTTCTCCTTCTGCGTCTGCATCTGAATGCGGAGAAGCACCTCGACGTATACCTGTTACAGTCGATTTCTTTCGTAAGGATAGCACAACACCATCGAAAACTTGCTTGACTTTGCTTCTCGGTTGTTTTGGAGCTCTGGAAGCCGCGTGCTTCGGTGGTCGGCCTCGAGGGCGCTTGGTTTTATTGCCATTAGGTAAACCGACGCTAAGTGGTTGACCTTTAGAGCTTTGGGTTCCAAGTGCCGCTGGTGCGCTTTTCCTAGGACGACCCCTACCTCGCTTGGGTTGCGCAGGCGTCTCATCCGGGACTTGTTTCGTCATCTTAACTCGCTTGGTTCCCTTATATCGAGTGTTATAGGCTTCGGGCTCAAAAAGATCTTTAGCACCGTCGTCACTTGTTTCAACTCCCTCAAGAGGGTCTCCTCGAACTTTTCTTTTTCGAACTGGGGAAGTGGGTGTATTCGAATTCAACTCCTCAAGGGAAGCTAAGGCTAGGTCCACTGTTACTCAAGTAAGAGCAAGTCAAAGTAGTAGTAATTTTTCTTACACCCATCTTCATTCACTTCTTTTAAGAAATTAATCATCTCTTCTCTGCGTTGCAATAATCGTCCACCGGTCACCTGGAAGCAAACAAGTCTCAAACATTCGGCCTTCAAAATATCCCAAGGGAAAAGAGAGCCCATCAGCTGTGATTTGGGAGAGCAGCAAAGATAATTCCCAGCGTTAGATATATAGCTTGAGGTAACGAAGGCAGTAGTGGTTGAAGCGGAAAGTCTGTCAGAGACCCTCGGAGTTCCGCCCTCACTGCCTATCACGTGGAAGTCGAAACCACCTTCCGCGTTCAAGGTCACCGTTTCTTCTGAGTCTCCATGTTCACTTATATTCTTCTTGGCTTGGATAATCTACTTATAAAGCTCTAGAATCCTTCAATATGCAAGGTAATAACTGCTAAACGCAGCCAAAAAGATCATTGATCAATTCCTGGTTAGGTTGAAGTCGTCTGTGTTCAAGTTGGCTACGGCCGTTGAATCCCTCTCAAGAGATCAAAGTCATGTCTAGGAATTAAACAGACCATAGATATGATTTGCATAGCCTCTATCTGTGAAGACACTGCGAATGTATCGCCGATGCGCAAAGAGCTATTCTCGAGACAACAGCAATTTACTTGTAACGATCTCAGGTATGGAGTTCCTTATCCAACCTTCGGACGTCCAGGCGGCACCTACGCACTATCGCTCTCGCGCGCGCCCAAATCTCAATGCTATTTAGTCTATTGCATATGCTAGCATCAGAAACTCGGTATATCGCCCACAAAACCCTCAGTCAGCAGGTTCACTCGCGTTTACGTTTGGAAATCGAGCAGAGAGTTCTTGTCGATTACTATCATTTCGCTAATTTAGAGCGCATACAGACTCTCTTGCCCTTGATCCTGGAAAATACGCGGTTGATTTTGCTTTGTAAAGAAAGAACGAAATTAAGCACTAATCACATCCTCTTTTACCTTGCACTCAAATACCTTGAATGCATCCCCCTGCGGTGAGTCACGATCTCTTTTTTGACGAGTTCCCGCTGGCTGAACGGCTTGAAGCAATGACTCGCAACAGAGGTCAGGAAAACAAGCAGCGATCCGATGGAGGAGAAATCATTATTGAGATCTTTTGTTACCGTCTGCCGGTGTCTCTACGCTAAATTCTAATCGATACGTCGTCCAAGATGCGACATTGGCACCTGAAGGAGGGGGGGAGCTTCATACAAACACAAGATGAGCTTTGGCAGAAACATATGAAATTTCAAATTGGCTTTTAGATTGACTCGGGCAGCCAGAGCATGCTGGCAGATCTTTCTATGCACTAGGGCCCATGCCTTAGAATCTTGGTTATGGCCTGTGTGGGCGATAAGCCACTTACATTGCACACTGGTAGTTCGGCATGATTGCCCAGTGACCTGAACTCGAGACGTGGCTGCGTCCACCTTGTAGATACTGGCATGCATGGGCGGCCCTGTCGTTTTTTACTTAAATAAATACTGAGTCAAATTCCTCACTTTCCAGTCAAATCCTTCCAATAAACTCGCCCGCAGTGAGTTGTATTGCATATTCGACGATTTTTATCGGCACAGAAAACGAAGACTGGTGGATCTCAGATGAATCCATCGAAGAGCCCGAAGATTTTGCATACATCTTTGAAACGAGTATATGGCAGGCGAATATTAAGTTTTAAATCCGTGTCAATTTCGCAGGGCGAAAAGATGGGTCCCGTAGTAACTGTTGCATGAATTAAAACTGAGCTCCTTTGTAAGTATCCAGATGTGATGAAGTCGGATGCCTGTTATGGAGACCCTAAGTTTAGGCCATAACACAAGCTAACAGGGCCATTCGGATCTACCAAGGCATGTGGGTAAAGAGCAGAAAGCCAGAGGGAAAGACTCACAAAGAGACCATAGCGCATTTGCCGGAAATATACTGCTCTTCTAGAGTCAAAGTCAACTTCTGGATCAATTTCTACACAGATGTAGAGTTTAGTTACGGTTATTTTCACCTTCACGATTGCACTTACCATTGACACGAGGAAGTGGGTGCATAACAATCATATCCTCCTTCGCTCTAGACAAAACGGCGTGGTCAATCCTGTACGCATCCTTCACATGTGACCACTCGGTTTCCGTTTCGAACCTCTCTTTCTGCACCCTAGTGACATACAAGACGTCGGTATCCGATAGAACTTCATCCAAGCTTTCACAAATCGTCACCGGAATGCCAGCTTTTCTAGCGGCTGATACCACACTGGGAGGCATGGAGAGTTGGGCGGGAGAAACGAAATTCAGACGGACGGAGTAGAGGCAGAGGAGTGAGACTAGACTGTGAACCGTTCTTCCGTTCTTGAGGTCTCCGAGCAAAGTGATTGTGCGGCCGTTTACTGTACCCAACTCGGATCGAATGGTGAAGATATCCAGAAGGGCCTGGGTTGGATGTTCGCCGATACCGTCTCCGGCATTGATGACAGGAACAGGAGAATATTTGGCTGCCTCTTGAGCGCTTCCGACCTGAGGATGACGCAAAACAACGGCATCGCCATAGGAAGCGAGAGTTCGGATCGTATCTGCCAAAGTTTCACCTTTCTGCACGGATGATGTATCCGCTGTCACTTGAACAACTTGCCCGCCACATCGCTTCATGGCTGCATCAAAAGACGCACTCGTCCTTGTTGAAGGCTCGTAGAAGATGGTGCAAAGTACCTTGCCTTTGAGGATGTCAAGATTTCCGTTTCGTTCAACCTGGAGTCGCATCTCGTTGGCGAGTGCAAATAAATCATACATATCCTTCTGAGTAAACTGCTTGACCGAGAGGATGTGACGGCGGTGGAAAGCGGGAAGGGTTTGCACTTGGATCTGTGGTCCGATCTGTGATTGGAGATTTGTTGAAGGGTGTGTATGAGTAGAGAGAATGGGAAAGTGTAGAGGTAGTTCCTCCTTTGGGGCTGAGGGCGGTGATATGATCGTAGCATGGGCTGGAATTGAGCCAGCAATGTCTCTTCCAACTTGGGTGGAGAAAAGATTGCCGTCAAGGAACGACGTATGGCCATGAATAATGACGCGGTGGACAGCTCCTGATGTGTTTTGGACCGGGGACCAGCATGAGGTATGAGAAGTAAATCTTCCACTACGACCAATGACAACCTCTACAGAGGTATGACTTTGATCTGTAATACCAAAGATGTTAACAGGATTGTCGTGAAGTCGCAGCCGAATGTCGTCCAATGTAAGCCGATGTTCAGAGACCGCTGTAAGCAACAGAGGAAGGGCTTCTGCAACACCGGACCACGCCGAGGAGGGTTTGCCTAGAGCGGAGGCAAAATAGTACGGCACAGAACCAATTGAGAACGCGTCCACGACTGGCAATTGTTTCCATAGCGCTTTTTGCTCTTCTTCTGTAGGTAGGTTGGCCACCTCGGGGTGGTGCTCCAATGTAAAGAACAAGGAGTACACTGAGATGTCGCAAGTGACTTTAAGTAGTTTGGCTTTGCTTAAGGAGATAAGAAGAAGGTCATCGGTAGATCGAACGTCTGTGATGTGAACTGAGCGGCCGTGGAGGCTGGCCAATAGCAGAATGGAAGCAAGTTGAGGACCTTTGGCATCGGTGACGATGACTTTCTCTGGGGGCCAGGCCGAGAAATGAGCCGCGACGACCGAAAGAGTTGTCGAAGCGGGAACGAACAAAAATTTGACTTCATCTTGAAGTTCGTCGTCTATTAAACCCACGTTTGCAGGGGTGGCTGTAATACTAAATGCGTAATTGCAGTTTGCGTGTCCATTCAAGTTCGCCCTCGCATGCTCCAGAGTTGAACGGTCGACAATTCCATTCTCGACGCCGAAGGGAGAGAGTAAGACGCTTGTGAACCCACCGCTGAGAGAGGCTTCAGTTGCAGTGACAAGATCCTGGCTTCCTGGCGTTGTCAACCCTGGCGCAAAGGCACCAATGTTCACAAAACCGGGGAACGTATGCGTGAGATGTGAGCTTTTGGAGTCGGTACTCGACACGTTTAAAGGAAGCTTGCGAACTAGCGCTTCTGCAAGCATCTTTGCGTTTTTGACGTTTGTGATAAGAGGGACAGCAAAGTCTACGGCCATACGACGAGTATGATAGCCTTTACTGGCATAGCTGGCAGGACGACGGTAGTGATTTTTAGAGGGCAGATTGATATACATGTCGATGAGATTGTTGGCGAGATGCTGAGTCAAAGAATATTCCGACTTCTGTTTATCACGGCTGTCTTCGCCGAGAGTTTCAAGGTACTGCGTTAACGGTGTTAGATGGTTAAACGGGATTATGAATTTGGATTTACCTTGGTTGGCACACCATGTTCCGTCAAGAAATCGGCAGTGCCACTGGTTGCAAAGATGTTATAGCCAGCGGCACTCAACTTCTGGACGGAGGGCAAGATCTCCAATTTCTCCTTGTAACTACCGATCGAGAAAAGGATATTCTTTTTGGGTGGGACGATACCCGTCGAGATGAGGGCTTTCAGGTACGCCTCGTACTTGTCATGACCAAAGCAGGCGACTTCTCCTGTAGACGCCATTTCGACTCCTAAAACAGGATCTGCTCCGGAGAGCCGACTGAAGCTGAACTGAGGCACTTTGACGCCGACGTAGTCTGCTGGGAGGCCTGGATCCGGATATGACTCGACAGGTATATCTAACATGACCTTGGTGGCCATTTCAATCGCATCAACCCCAGTGGTCTTGGAGACGAAAGGGAAGGACCTAGCCGCTCGCAGGTTACATTCAATAACCTTGATCTCGTTGTTCTTGGCAATGAATTGAATGTTGTATGGTCCAGTCACATTGAGAGCTCGGCCGATTTTGGCAGTTGCCTCCACAATCCGCTTGACAGTTTGGGGATCAAGATCTTGAGGTGGGTGAATGAGGGTCGCATCTCCAGAATGGACGCCCGCATTTTCCACATGTTCCGAGATGTAGTGCATGACCATCTCGCCATCTTTTGCGACTGCATCCATCTCGATCTCTTTCGCCTGCTCGATGTACTTGGAAATCACAACAGGGTGATCGCGAGATACCTCAGCAGCCTGAGTGAGGTAGTTCGCCAGATCGTCACTGGTTGAAACAACATTCATCGCCGCTCCTGAAAGCACGTAAGACGGCCTAACCAGAACCGGATAGCCGACCTTCTCGCAAAACTCGCTTGCTGCCTCGAAGCTCGACAACTCTTTCCAAAGTGGCTGATCAACACCAATGGCGTCCAATAAACGCGAGAACTTGTAACGGTTTTCTGCTGTATCGATCATCTCAGGAGACGTCCCATAGATCTTGACGTTTTGTCGATACAGAGGCAAGGCGATGTTGTTTGGAGTTTGGCCACCCATGGACAGGATAACACCTCTGGATGCCTCGGCGTCGTAGATATCCAGGACGGTTTCAAGGCTGATGTTCTCGAAATAAAGTCGGTCGGCCTCATCGTAGTCGGTACTAACTGTCTCAGGGTTGTAGTTGACCATGATGGTTGGTAGTCCTTGATCTCGCAGAGTCCTGATGGCGCGGACAGCACACCAGTCAAATTCTACGGATGAGCCGATGCGATAAACACCAGAACCCAAAACGATTACTCCATGATCGTTGAATTGGATATCGTGCTCGATTGCGTTGTAGGTTGTGTAGAGGTAGTTGGTGTACGCAGGGAATTCGGCAGCGACGGTATCAATCTGCTTGACAAATGGCGAGATACCAGCTTCGAGACGATGCCTTCGAACAGCGAGTTCTGTAGATCCGATGCAATGCGCTACCTGTCGGTCTGAAAAGCCGCACTGTTTGGCACGGCGAAGCAGGTCCGTTGCTATGTGTGAAGGGGTGCAAGAGCTACACGGTTGCCTTGATAAGTTCGACATAGATTGAATAGACGACTAAAACGTACGAGAGCCGCTCCTCAATCTTGAATATGTTGTACAGCTTGTTCAGAAACCACTTGTCGATGTTCGTCATTTGCCAGACCTTATCAACACTGTAGCCTCGGTGGAACGCAGACGAAATTGCAAAAATTCGCTTGTCCGTTGGGTTGACAAGCTCCTCGTCAATGTCTTCCACAAAGTCGTTCTACGATTATTGTAGAGTGAGTTTAAAGGTTCTCAAAAATAAGACTTGTAAACATACCTTTGCAAATCCACTAAATTGATCATCTATTGCTCTGATCGCCTTCTGAATTGTCTCTTCAAAAGTTCTCCCAATACTCATAACCTCCCCAACGCTTTTCATACTACTGCTTAGCAGTCTGCTGACACGATTGAACTTTTTCAGATCCCAGCGAGGAATCTTAACAACGCAGTAGTCCAAAGAAGGTTCGAAACATGCCGAAGTCACTTTGGTCACCGAATTCTTAATCTCATTGAGGGGGATTCCGAGACCAAGTTTGGCGGCAATAAAGGCCAGTGGGTAGCCTGTCGCCTTAGACGCAAGTGCAGATGAACGAGAGAGACGAGCGTTGACCTAGAGCAATTAATCGATCACTAAATTTAGTACCAGTAGAGAAGGGTAGTACCTCGATGATACAGTACTGCTGCGACGTGGGGTTGAGCGCGTACTGGATGTTGCATTCGCCAACAACTCCTAGGTGACGGATGACATTGATCGCAGTTGTTCTGAGCATATTATAATCCGAGTCCGACAAGGTCTGGCTTGGTGCAATAACAATCGAATCACCGGTATGGATGCCTAGAGGGTCAAAGTTCTGCAAAAAGGTGGGCTAACTGAGATACTCTGAGAGAGAGGAAACGTACCTCCATATTACAGACTGTTATACAGTTGTCGCGGCAATCTCGAACTACCTCATATTCAATCTCCTTCCAACCTTTCATACTCCTCTCAACCAGCACTTGCGGACTGGTGGCGAATGCCTTCGCGCAGAGTGCCCTCAACTGAACCTCATCCTGCGCAAACCCAGAGCCCAGACCTCCCAGAGCGTAAGCAGCTCGGACGATGATAGGAAACCCGATTACCAGAGCAGCTGCGACAGCCTCATCAGGTGATGTTGCTGTGCGACTCTCCGCACACTTCTCTCCAATTTCCTCCATTGCCGAAGCGAAAAGTTGCCTGTCTTCGGTGGTAATGATGGTCTGAATAGGTGTGCCCAAGACCTTTACACCAAGGTCTTCAAACTCGTCCTTCAGCTTAATGCCGACATTCAGAGCCGTCTGACCTCCAAATGTGACGTAGATACCATCCGGTTTTTCGTATTTGATAATTTTGCGAACAAATTCTGGGGTGACGGGGAGGAAGTAAACCTTGTCAGCAAGACCTTTCGATGTGGCGATGGTTGCGATGTTAGGGTTGACCATGATGGTGTAGATGCCTTCTTCCTTAAGAGCCTTGATGGCCTGAGAACCTGAATAATCGAACTCTCCAGCTTGACCGATGGAGAGACCACCAGAGCCGAGAATGATGACCTTCGAGACGTTAGCGCGAGGGACGCGTTTGTCGTTATCTTCTTTCTTGCCACCAGGCATGGAAATTTGAGGAGTAGAGCCCGTCTTGGCACAGTCTTCTACGCGTTGAATGAAAACATCGAACAAAAATTCGGTGTCGCGAGGTCCCGCAGTCGACTCGGGATGGAATTGGACCGAGAAAAAAGGTTTGTCCTCGCAGTAGATGCCTTCGTTGCTTCCGTCGTTGGCATTCTGAAATAACTCCTTCCAGTTTGCAGGGAGGGACCCCATATCCACTTGGAAACCGTGATTCTGACTGGTAATGTAGCATCGACCAGAAAGTGCGTCTGTGCAAGGGATGTTGTGACCACGATTGCCGTACTTCATCTTCGAGGTGGTTCCACCAGCCGCCAAAGCTAAGAGCTGGTGACCAAGGCAGATACCGAAGATAGGCATATCGCCTTTCTCCATCGTCTTCGCGAGCCTTTCAACGGTCTCTTTCACTGTTGAGGGGTCACCTGGACCATTCGAGACGAAGACGCCGTCGTATGGTTCTTGATCAGCTAAGAAGTCGTAATTCCATGGCACGACCTTCAGTTCGACACCCCGATTTACGAAACAACGGATTTGGTTGAACTTCATGCCAACGTCAATAGCGACAACGCGTAAAGGGCGACCTGACGGATGAAAACGTGTTTCTCCTTTGGGTTTATGGAGAACAGGTTGCGCAATGGAGACTTGAGCTACGAGGTTCTTTTGGTTTGGATCGGAGAAGGGGATGTCCTGGTAATCCTCCTTCCATGGATAAGGTGTCGCTGGTACAGAGTTTAAAGTATTAATGGTAGCTTGCTGTAAAGCGCTGGCAAATGGAACACGGGTGCCACTTGAACGAGCGAGGACCTTTCCAAGCATGGAACCCTTCTCGCGAATCTTCTTGGTCAGTGCGCGAGTGTCAACACCGAAGAGAGCTGGTATGCCATTTTCCTTGAGCCATGCAGCTAATGATGATTTTGCGAGGAAATGCGAGAAGTCTTCCGAGTAGTACCCAACGATGAGTGCAGAGACGTGAATTCGACTGGACTCAAATTCTTGTGGGATTTCTTCGAGAGCTGATTTCGATGGCCGCTTGGGTACGCCGTAGTTGCCGATGAGTGGATAAGTTAAAACAAGAATTTGGCCCTCATATGAGGGATCTGTCAGAGACTCGGTGTAGCCAACCATACCTGCAAAATATAATCAAATCTGGTCTGTAGAGCAATTTTCTATGGAAACCCACCAGTTTGGAATACACATTCTCCAGCGATGCTTTTGCTTTCTGCTCCGAAGCTGATGCCTCCGAAGCTGATGCCTCTGAAGGCCGAGCCGTCGGCGAGCTCTAGAACGCCATCGACATAGTCTGAGCCTTCACCGACCGTTGATGCTGCAACAACAGGCGAAGCAGGTAGATTCCCGAAATTACTGGCTATTCTTTGTAGACCTGGTCGTACAGGAACTACACGACCAGGTGTGAGAGAAGGAAGTGTCATTGTATTACTGGTCGTTGTTATAGTCAATTTTGCAGACGGCGTAGTTCTTCCTCTCCACCCGGATGAGAGCAATTCTGATTCGAGTGGAGAGGAAGAGGAGAAGAACTATATAAAAAAAAGGTCGAGATTAGATCAAGAAATTTCAGTGATTGGACGTGTTTGGTCCCCATCAGGCACTGGCAACGCTACTTGGACTTGGGCATGCTCAGGTGCGCAATGCGCGTGCGTGCCGCACGGAGGATACTCAACTTCATACTGAGGTTTGACCTCCTCCCGAAGAACATATAATACATAAGAAACACAATACATGGGTATCAACACACAATCAAGCCATCAATAACATCAAGAGTCCATCGTATCTTCGTGCAGTTTTGGCCCCAGGGGTTCGTTCCTCTTTGTCCTGGAGCCTTGGTTAATCATGATGTCGTCTATGATATCGGAAATTTTGTTAGTGTCAGAAGGATCCACAGAGACTTCCGATTCGGCCGATGCAATGAAGGCCACATACCTGCAACATCCACATGTCAAACAGTCAAGTACGGCCGCTAAGCAGTCAGCTATGGCTGAATGAAGCACAGATCAACATGAAAATGGCCAAAAGATCTCCAAAAACCACATACTGCCAATAATGCATGTCAAGCACGCCGCGATTGAATCCACGATACAAATAAGTACCCCTCCGATACACTCAAATATTGCTTGAAAACATGAAACGATGCAACTAACCATCCACTCTCCATAAATGGCATCTGAAGAGGATATTCAGAGAGAGACGTACCCCATTGTGAATGCTGCACTTGTCGCCTATTTCAAGCAAGACTTGTCTGATGGGGATGAAGTTATGCAAGTAGCTCAATCCCTCGCACCCCTTTATAAAGTTTATATTGGGTTGCCATGACATCACATTTGAGTTCAAAAAACGTGTGCCGGACATAAGGCTGATGGGTGATCTCCTCCGGCGGCAGATGAGTCCAAGTGCTAAAGCAGAGGTCGCTAATTAAGCGCTAACCCCTATTACCGAAGCCATTGGAACACCCTCGGACGCGACAGACCTCGGAATCGTGACAATCTTAACTAGCCCTGAAGTTAATTGTGAGAGGAACAGTTCATTTGAGCAAGGGTCGAGAAACTCGGTAAAAAAGTAGTTTAGAAATAACAATCAATCCATTAAATATCAATATTCATCCAAACCGTATGTCACACCTCCCTGCCACGCTCTGTGTCGTACAGATCACCGGTTACGATTCAAAGCAATTATTTCCACTATATATGCCCAAGGTGATCCTGCTTCAAAGGCTGACGGGAACGCAACCAATAGCAATGAGGCCGTTCTGTTCCGTGTTAAATATGACCCTCAATTTCCGAGCAGATAAAACTTACGAAGTTGTTGTTCTGGCAGCAGACTGGTTGAGCAGTGCAGCTGTTTCCTCCGATACCGATGAGAGTAATGGGAACACAGGTGAGGCCGCTAAACCAGAGGCAGCAAGTCAGTTTATTAGCCGCATCGATAATCAATCACAACTTACACAAGGGCGGTTATATCGGAGACATCGAGGTTGAGGAGGCCCAAAAGCGCCTGGGCGTCAGGAGCACCAGCCTGGATATAATGATCAACATCTGTGAAAGATAATTGTGGTGTGACTGATATTTACCTGTTGAACGGAATTGCCTGGCGGAGTAAAAAGGTCAGTTCTACGCCAGCCTACACTAATCGCGGGGGTGACTTACAGCATTGAACTGGGCCAGTATTGCACTGGCTGGCGGGGACAGTTGGTGCGGAGGGCTGTACAACTGTTAGCTCATCTCTGGTTACAAAATTCAATGCACACTGACAGGAGTAACAGTCACCGTAGTGGTAACAGGGGTTGTTACGGTCGTTGTCGTGGTCTTGGTGGTAACTGGAGGCGGGGTTGGGGTGGTGGGTGGTGGTTTAGTGGTGGTGTGCCCAGGTCCTCCTCCGTTGGGCATGGCGGCAGCAAGGAATGCAGAAACTGCGAGAACATAGCCGAAGCTAGCAATCATGCGAGTAGAGACCATTGTGAATAGAAGTGTTGAGAAGACGGGAAAGTGTTGGAGTAGCTGGACGGGCTTGAAGGCTTTGTTCAACTGAAGAATTCTAGCTGCAGCGCTCTACTCTTTATATCATTTCAAGCTGCCGTTGACATGGGTTTGTACGTTCGCAAGTGACAGGTGCTCCACAAGTCGTTGAGAATAGGAAGTAATCGTATGGGGGAAGTTCCAAACTTACGCCGAATGTGGTTTGCCAAGTTGAGAGACTTCTATTCATCATCTGTTCGCTGAGTCTACCGACAGAACGCTTGTTTCCTTGGCCCAGGCTTAGAAGGGATGATAATCAGCGAGATCACACGGACCCAAAATCTCGTTATCGCGCTTTGGAGCCTTACCATATATTTTCTGGCTCTAGTAACCTTAGGCATGTTGTTGAACACGGTGGCGTTAAACAAGACAACTTCATTACCGACGGAGAAATAGGAACAACTATCGTCAGAGCTTGCGCACTGCGTTCTTCCTAAAATCAATGAAAGTGGAGCCCGCGCTCGCGCACTTTCAATTTCACAAACGAGTGCGAGAGCAGTAATGCTTCGCGAGCGCATGGGTCTGTCACTGGGCACTGCAGCGTGTGTCAAAACGGCTAAAAACCAATTTGTATAGGATGCGTACCGACGTCGAATCTCGTCAGGACATCAGCAATGACACATAGAGTTTCATGACGAATTGCTATGTCAATAGACGGAGAATTAGAATCTGATACAATGATAGGGCTTTATCACATTGTAGACTGTACACTGGTAAGCTGTCGTCACTGAGTGGATCCAGATAGGATAGCACCTTATCCCCTAGTAATATGGTTCAGACGAACACTGTTAGAGGGCATCAATGAATGGCTCAGCTGAGTGAGCTGACTGGTA